>JAJPUD010004625.1:0-42404 GCA_023553655.1 Myrmecobius fasciatus | reverse complement strand
TTCTTCTTCTTCTTCTTCTTCTTCTTCTTCTTCTTCTTCTTCTTCTTTCTCCTCTTCCAAGGTCCTCCTCCTTTTTTTCTTTCTTCCCATCCTCCTCTTCTTATCCTTATTTTGTTCTTGTTCTTCTTGCTCTTGTTCTTGTCCTTCTCATTCTTCATCTTTTTCTTCCTCCTCTGTAAGTGTTACATTTTTCCATATGTGGTCTGTCTCTTGGTGATGCTTTTGCAATTTAGAGGAAAAGTGAAAAGCAAAATGAGTAAAGTCAAATGAAGTATGCTAGAGTTGAGCCTACTGATAATCATAGTCACATATTAACATCATGGGTATTAACAATAGCTGGGAGAAAAAAACTGAAATAATCAAATTTCACCCCATTAAAGGATGATGAGTTGCATGTATTCAGACCTTGAATATCTTAGAATTTACCTGTACTTATGAAAAAAAATTTCTTGTTTCTTATTAAGAGATTACAGACTTTATTGGGTATCATCTGTTAATATCAGTTTACATCAGTAGTAGTTTAGTTGAAATGGAATGTGTATCTCATAATAGGGTTAAGATTATGCCCTTTAGAAAGGATTTCCATTTGAGAAATGACCAAGAAAATTAGGCTTTTTGGGTCAAAGAGTTAGAAAGAAACTTGGATGGTAATTAATTTTACACCTTCAGTTTACAGATAAAGAAACAAGTCAGCAGAAGGTAAAGTGTTTCTTGTCTAGGGTCACTGAATAGCAAAGAACTGAGTCAGGATTTGAATCTAGGTACTGATGTGGTATAAGACACACTGGTTTTAGAGTTATTTCAAATCTCAGCTTTACTGCTTATTATCTCTATAGGCAAGTTACTTCCAAAAAGAGGTTCTGATGCAGTGACTTTTGAAATCCCTTTTCATTGTAAAGCTATGGTTTTATTTATTTATTTTTTTAATAAAGCTTTTTATTTACAAAACATATGAGTGATTTTTCTACATTGACCTTTGCAAAAACTTTTTTTCCCAAGCTTTTCCCCTCCTTCCCCCCCACCCCCACCCCTAGATGATAGGTAATCTAATACATGCTAAATAGGATAAATTATATGACAAATACAATACATGTATACATATCTATACAGTTATCTTACTGCACAAGAAACATCAGATCTAGAAAGAGAAGAAAAAACAACCTAAGAAGGAAAACAAAATGCATGGAAATATTCACATAAAGCGTTAAAATGCTGTGTTGTAGTTCACACTCAGTTCCCACAGGCCTCTCTCTGGATGTATATGACTATCTTCATCGCTGAACAACTGGTTTGGATCACATCATTGTTGAGGAGAACCATGTCCATCAGTATTGATCATCGTATAGTCTTGTTGCTGTGTATAATGTTCTCCTGGTTCTGCTGATTTCACTCAGCATCAGTTCATGCAAGTCTCTCCAATCCTCTCTGAAATCCTCCTGTTGGTCGTTTCTTACAGAACAATAATATTCCATAACATTCATATACCATAATTTATTCAGCCATTCTCCAATTGATGGGCATCCATTCAGTTTCCAGTTTCTAGTCACTACAAAAAGGGCTGCCACAAATATTCTTGCACATGTGGGGCCCTTTCCCTCCTCTAAGATCTCTTTGGGATATAGGCCCAGTAGAAACACTGCTGGGTCAAATGGTATGCACAGTTTGATAACTTTTTGAACATAGTTCCAAATTAAAGCTATGGTTTTAAATGCAAATTCAATGCTCTTAGTACTACTCCTTATTGTCTCAATATCTTCTCTCCAGATAATATAGTAAAGAGGAAAGAAAACCTGATTGCTTTTCAGGAGACATTCTCAAGTCTAGACTTTGCTCTTAATTAGCCTTTTTACACTAAGTATGCCATTTAATTTTTCTTTGGTTCAGTTTCTTCTTCTGTAAAATGGTGGATTGGACTAGACCAGGGATTCTTAGCCAGCTGTGGTGCATGAGATTGTTTAAATTTTTTTTGATAATTCTACTTTAGGATGATTGGTTTTCTTTTAATCTTATGTATTTCATTAAAAACCGGTTCTAAGAAGGCATTCATAGGCTTCACCAGAAGGTCAAAGAAACAAATAATATTAAGAAATCCTGGACTAGAAATCTTCAAAGTTTCTTCTATTTGGGATATTTTGGACCAGATATGTTCCAAACTTAATGTAGAAAGAAAAAATCTACACATGCTTCTTAAACTTTTTTCTTTTAAGGTGACTTCCTGATGGAGCTGGAACAATAACTGAGATGTAAAGTTTCTGTTAAAAGTTGATGTTTGCCAAAGGACAGCACCTAAATCTTATGGGAGCAAGCCATCAAGCATTTTTTAATGAGTTTAAAAGAATAGGAAAGGAAAAAAAAGATTGAATTGAAGGTATCTGTTATTTTCTTTAAAAAAATCCAAACTAGGTATTATTTGAAAACATTTTATAAAATGCAAATATTAATTCATATAATTTCAGTATTATGTTAGTAAGTACTCAATAAATATCCATTGGATGGAATGGATTAAAATTGGGAAAAAATCAGACTTTGATATATGAAATGATTTAGTACTACTCTAACTGCATTTGTATTCAAGTTCATGGAGACTGAAAAAAGATATGTCAAAAGTGGGATTACAGAAGATAATTCTAACAGGAGCAGATGATTACTAGTGACCCTAATTAAAGAAGAAGGGAAGAAAAAATGAACAAAGTAAGAGTAGCATATTAATTAAAAGAGGACCATGGAAGAAATAAAATACTTTGAGATCTGGTGACTCCTGTCTGTAGTCCATATTAGTGGGGACTTGAGGCTGATGGACTGCTTGTGTTTGTGAGCTCTAAACAGCAATGAGGTTACTATACTGTCTGATCTCAGGGAACTAGGACTACAAGAATCCTAAATTGGAGTGGGATCAGGTTTGTATATATAATCTGAACTTTCAATGTGGATGCGATAGAGGAATTCAGAAAAGAAGAAAGTAAGGAAGAAAAAAAAACAAGGAAGAAGGAAGAGAAGAATAAGTATAACTCTTCCACATTTTTTTACTTAATCAGAGGTGAACTTTACTTTTAGTAGGGATTTTTTTCTAAAATGATTGCCCCTACTGTAAATCACTTCCATTCAATCCTTTAGAGGAATTTATAAAGTACCTACTATGGTCTAGGCAATGTGCTTAATCCTGCTTAGTGACCTTCTTCACTCTAAATATGAAACAATATTTGTCAACAAAATGACCTTTTTTCCTTTTAAAATATTTGCTTATTTGCCTCATTATTTTGAATTTAAGTGATATTTTGGTTTCTTCCTTAAGATTTTGAATCTCTTTTTCTTGGATTGCTTTTTATAATTTTCTTGGATTGCTTTTATTTTTTTTCAACTTTTCTCCAATCTTTTAAATTTGATTTTCCCCTTTGTTTGATGTTCCTCTTAGGATAGGAGTGGCTTTTTTAAACTTCACAATCTTCCTCTGAATATGAACCCCAAATCTTTAACACCAATGCAGCTATCAGTGATGGGATTCTTTTTCCTTTATTCATTTTTATTCTATTTTTAGCAGCTTTTATTAATCAATTTTTAATTCTGAATTGAGGATAATGTTGTCTTAGGATTTAGGCCCTCCTTACTGTTATTTTCTGAATTCTATCTAGAGGCTCAACCTTCAGGGACTCTTTTCCTAAGTCACATTTAGGGCTTCAGACAAGCTATCCTGAAAATATTCTTTCTTCCTGTGGTATTACATTCACCAGGTGTGTGCTCACTTCTGCTTTCCTACAGCCACAATCCAGGATCATGTCTGGTCAGCACCAGTAGACCCGGAGTCCAGAAACAGTAGGGAGTCTTTTTGTTCTTTTCCTCTTAGCTATCTGCCGTTCCTTAGATGAAAGTGTGTTAAGTAAACATTCCTGAGGTGAAATTTCTTGAGATCTAGTCTGCTTCCTGACAAAGCTAGTTCAGGGTCTACTGTTTGTTGATTCAGGCCTGGAGATATCTATATTTCAGTCAAGCCAAACCTCAGACTTTGGAGGTCTTGTCTTCTCTGAGATACTTTCAAATGATCTTAGGAGGATAACTGCTTTATCCCTTTATTTTTGCTGGTCTATGTTTATTTGGTGGCCATTTTCTGCCTCTTTGTGGAGAGAATCGAGACCCTGGGAATTTCTAACCTATTCCACCATCTTCCCCAAATTTCCCCCTTTTGGCTCTAGATACAGGATTCTTTCTCAAAGAATATTTTATTATTTTTGAACGAGAAATTATATGCTGTAATGGATAGAGTGTTGTGCTTAAAGTTAAGAAGAACTAAGTTCAGATTCTGCCTATGACACTCATTAGCTAGCTATATGACTTTGGACAAGTTACCTAACCTGTATATGCTTTAGGAAACTTCCTAGAATTTATGTAGACAAATTCTAGATATTTTGTGAGCTGCTTTGATGGAAGCTGCACTGATAGAATCACTAATTCTTTTTAAATTCATATTTAATCACTTTAACAATTACTTTTTCACTTGACTGGTAGCTTTATTGGAGAAAGATCTACATTTCCTTTGGGTTTCAATTTGACTTTGAATTTAATAGCAAAGTTTAATGGGAAGAGTGGCCAAGAAAGGCCCAGTCCTTAAAGCATACTGAGAGGTACTTTTCCTGGTGGGTCATATAGAACATGGACAATAGTCCTTGTTTTTTATAATCCAACTCATTGAGGCGTGGAGAGCCTACTTTCAGTCAAATTACGGAGGGATTGGTATTCTGGTATGTTGAAGAATCTTCTAATTGATTGTGGAGTCCAAAGCACTGATGACTTAGGAGGTGATGGACTGGAATTGAATTCACATACAAAAAAGACACTTGTTAATCCCTTTGCACCTCCTCTCTTTTTGTTCTTTTATTTTCTTTTATGACATTAAGGGAGGTAGGATTACTGTGAGCTGGAAGGCTATAGTTCTCTACAGAACCATTCTATGTTCATGGCATATGTTGCCCATTTTCTTTTGAATTTCTCTTAGCTTTGTCTTGATAGAGGGTTTCTTGTCTTGATAGATATAGGGAAGACAATTCCCTAAAGATGGCATCTATGTTAGAGATTATAATCTCTCCTGACAAAGAGAAATGCTTATATGGGCTCCAGGTAGACACTAATCCTTCAAGTTGAACAGACAGTTATATCCAAGGGGAACTTCAGAAGAACTTTATGAAGGGGAAAAAAATCTTCTGGGGCAAGGAGTTCAGAGATATCTTTTAGCTACACACATCTCTAAATATGCCTAACTAGCTTTATGCTTTAAATTTGAGTTAACTCTTTATAGGGATCTTTTCTGTATGAGAAGAAAGTGATACCCAGTAGTAGGAGGATTGTGTTTATAACCATACACTTTTCTAAATGTTAATGGAGTTCCACTGGTTGATTGACATAAGGGAGAATACCAGGTGGAGGTTTATTATCAACACTACTAGAAATTCTACTCTCTCAGGGCTACCCCTAGAATCTGAAGAGAGTTGTAATTAGCTATATTCTGGGAACTCACCCTACTATTATAAATGGGAACTGGGAGAGTGAACCCAGAAGGGTGCTACATTAATTTTAGGAAGAAATTGCTGATTCTCTATTGGCAAAGGGAAATATAAGAGAAAACTCTATTGAGTAAAACTATCCAGGAAGGGAATGAGGAATATGCATTCAGAATTTGGATAACTCAGAATTTATCTACCTGAAAAGGAAGATAGAAAATTCTTTTTTTTTTAATTGTCCTGGGGCTGGAGTCAGGAAGATCTGAGTTTAAATCTGTCTTTAGATACTTAATTAACTATATGATCCTGAGCAAGTAATTTAACTTCTGTTTTCCTCAGTTTCCTCATCTGTAAAATTCCTCACAGGGAATTCTTTATACTGATGAAATCATAGGTCTAGCACTATTTATTTTACTAATTTTTTAAATTTTACTATCTTAATTTTTTAAAATTATTATTGTTTATTTTAGTATTCAGAAAAAGAGAGGTAATGAAACAGTACTTGAGTAGTAAAGTGAGAAATATTTAGGACTTAAAGGTGGTTTTGACTTTTATCTCTGTTAGTTCTACTGATTCTAATTACCTGTGAGATCCTGGACAATTACTTAATATTCCTAGTTAGTTTCTTCATTTGTAAAATTGTGTGGCTGGACTAGATTTAAAAATGGAAGCTCTGTAAAATAATTGTCTTCTGAAGTCTTTTCCAGCTCTAGAGATAAAATTCTTTAAAGAAAATGAGGGAGGTGGACCAAATGACCTCTAAAAATCCCATCAGTTCTAAATCTATATCTCCTTTGAGATTGAATGACTATGTGGTAGATCATTTTGTAGAAGGGACTGCTATTCATGTATTGGCAAGTCTAAATAACCCCCAAATTCTTTTCAACTATGGGTTTCTGTGATAATTCAATTATTCATCTGTTGTAGGTTAGATATCTTGGGTTTTTCCATATGGATTCTTTGGCATGGAACAAGAATTAAAAACCGAGATGGAGGGAACAGTTGCTCATTTTCAATTACTGAGCACTTTGATAAGAGGAAATGCACTAAAATAATAAGCAGTGGAACCCCACCTTCCCCAGCAAGTTTCCATGTGCCCATTATAGCAACATTTCTACTGCCAGGAGATTTGGCAGAAAAGAAGGAGTGAAGTGTAAAGAGACAGATTACAATCTCTGAACTAGAGAATAAATTAGAGTTCTTCTATCCTTCCTGTAGTAGACTGCCAGGAAAAAAAACCCACCAAAAAACCCCCAAAACCTTATACACATACACTCACTCATTCACATACAAAACCTCTTAGCAGAATTGCAAGTGGGCTCTATCCAGCACAATGCTCTTTAAAAATGGAGCATAAAAACAGCACAGTTAATGAGAAAGTACTTATTCAACATGTGTTGTAACTTGTGAGCACTGATTCCAGCCACATTTGCCTTTCATTTATAAGGCATCCTTTGGTCTGTGGATCTGCCTCACAGGTGTCCAGGGTTCCAGAGAACAGAGATCAAAAGGAATTGTGCGAAATTGCCAATGGAGAATTGACAAATGCTCAGCATCAGCTAAGAACCAAACCTACAGTTTGGTCTGGCTATTTATAGAGGAAGGGGAACCTTCTTAAAGGAAGATGGTCTCTTTAAACAAGCACTTCATTTTAAGGGTTTCAAACTAACATTTACTTTCAAATAATTCATGCTCTTCAGATGCTCCATTTTCATAATTGCTGCAGAGTATATGGTTTATAATAAACCCAGGGAAGAGTCAATGTTTCTTTTTTGACAAGAATACAGAATTGGTTTCTGTTGCATATGTATGTGTGTATCTATACATAATATATATGGATAAATGCACACAAACATATATATGTAATGTCTGTAAACACATGCATGCACATACACATATATGCACATATACATATAAAATTTTGCAGGGTTTTGCTGGATTCAGCTTTGGAAAAATTTCAGCAGCCAGTACAGAATCAACTAGACCAAGCAAAGGGGTATATATCAGTGTGGATGCAGTGACCTTGAAGGGGAAGGAGAAACAGGAATCTTGTAGACCCTACTTAAGGGATCTTGCAACATAAAGTCTGGGACATATAGCATTTTTGGCTTCCAAAGTTGTTATAACATCTGGAAACCAAGTTGTCCTTCATCCAACCACTAATGTTGGGCTTCGTGTGAGAAGTCATCTGGGATCTTACTTTCTTGACATGAATACTCTAGGTTCATACCAAAGCCAAACATGTGTTGCTAACATTTGAATCATTTTTAAAGGATTGGCATTACACTTGGGAATTACAAAAACTTTAGCATGTTCTAAAAATACTTTATTATTACTATATGAAAATTTGTCTGGATGATATTGCTCAGATGGTACACTTCAGCCACCAGACATACTGTCAATGTGCCACTGGCAATATGTCATCTCTGACACATCTGTGTGGCTTAAAGCCTTTAATACCAACTGCATGTAATTTCCCTGATTCTAGACTTCTGAAGTCTTCTTGCAGAGTGTTTTCTATCCCCTTTCTCTATATTTTGTGACTACCTACCTGTTTACAAATTGTTTTTCTCATTAGATTGGAAGCTCTTGAGGGCAAGAGCTATCTTTAGCCTTTCTTTATCTCTCTAGCACTTACTATGGTGCCCAATACATAATAAATGCTTATTGACTTGACAAGTTCCAGACTTTGATGGCCAGCACCAGAGAGAACACTACAATGTAGTCTCTTTGTATTTCTTCTCAGATTTATAGCCATTTTACAATTTTATCTTCACAAGAATCTCTGATGCTTATTATCTAAATCATTTTGGGAAAGTCCCTTTAACCTCCCCAACTGTGGAAAAAAGGATGGAATCATATTCTTAATCTTATCTCTTTCTGCTTCCTCCTTTTTTATGCTACGTATCTCTTTTCATACTTATTGGACCCCTTTATTAGGGCTTATCCTCAGCTTATAAATATGATCAATCCTGCCTTACTCTAAACAATGCAAACAACAAAAACTTTCCTAGAGTCAGCTCTACCTAGAAAGCTATCCTACTCTTTCTCTTAATTCCATTTTTCAATGCAACCATATCTCTTTGCATTTCTTGTGGTAAAATGATATTCTATCACATTTATATGCCATAATTGATCCAGCCCTTTCCCAGTTCCTGGATATGCTTTTCATCTCTTGTTTTTTTATGCCACAAAATAGAGCTGATGTACATATTTTTATATACATGTGTCTATCCTCTTTCTGTCATTTTAGGGGTATAAGACTAATTTTAAATTCAGTTGTTTTTCCACCACAATGCCCTGTTTTATCTGGAGGGATTTTCCTGAAGCAGCAATTTCATAGGGTCAGAAGTTATCAAAGTTAGAAAAAATTGAAGGGATCCTACTTCTTTGACAAGAGAAAATTGAAAGCCAGAATATTGAAGAGGTCTTACAGCTGCTTAGTGGCAAAATCAGAGCTAGGACTCAGGTTTCTAGACTTCTGCCTCCAGCCACTTTCCCTTGAGCCATGATTCTGTAGAATCAGTCTTGTTTTGTGATTGAATGGAAATATTTAATGGCTTGTTAATAATGACAACTTCCAAGATTTGACTTTACTATTCTTTTATGGGCTCCTAGTTATAATACAGAACTAAAAGGATATGTAAAAAGTATTTTCAATCAACACCCTTTTAAATTTGCTTGTATTTTAATTCTTTATGTGTCTTACAATGCATTTGGTTATTTTTGTGAATAATCAGAAATTAGATGAGGGAGATTCCTTTAGACTTAGAAGTTATATATTTTTCTTTTTGATTAGTTATTAGGCTAAAGACAAGACATTTTGTTTTGTTTATTTTATTTTTTAGTTTGTTTTCTGGGATTTTATTAAAATAAGGAATTCTAAATATGAAAACTCCCTTCACTAATGCAAGTTAATAGTTCATCTCTATATCAGTTTTAGAGACTTTTTTTTGGCTTTTTTCTGTCCCATCTCTGGTACCTAACAGTTTTGAGCATGTAACTGGCATTTGATAAATGCTTGTTGAATGAATGAGCTGAAGTCATTGAAATGAAGGTTAAGAGATGTACTCCAACCCCACAGCTAGATTGTTTCAGTCAAAGACTTGAATTTGGGACTTCTTGATTCCAAAGCTTCCATTTATGCATGCATAAATGAAGTATTATTAAATATTAACTATGTACAAAACACTGTGCTAAACTCTGGGAGTACAAACAGAAAAGTAACATAATGTAGTCCCTGATCTCCAAGAGCTCATATTCTAATAGAAGGGACAACACATATGGAAGGTTTCAGCTGGAAAGGTTTGATAGTACTTAGAATAGAGCTGCAAATTTTAAATGCTTATTTCCACTGATAAAATCATCATTTCTAATAATAAGTCATTTGAAAGTGCTAAGGGCTTTGGTAGCAAGATCTTTTCTTTCTGGATCCTCAGTAACCATGACTGTATTCCTGCCCAAGCAGTTGCTGAGCTAGATCTCCACTTCCCAAAGTGATGGTCGAGGGAACTGGACTGGAAGCATTGCCATTTAAAAGACTTTTGAGTCCAGGGTGCTGAGCTTTCTCCATCAGGGTCTAAGTGGATTTGGATGGTGGTCAAGGTGGTATTGATACTTTGACTTGCCTGGCACATTCTGCATCCAGTTTTTCCCTCAGGGTGTCTTGCTGCTTCAACTAGGCTGGCTTGCCTGCTCTGTGTGTGGCAGTTGGTTGGTAGTTGGCATCCTATACAATGATGCCTCTCTGGAGGCATCATAAATGTGTTTTAATGACTTGGGTAAATTTTCCTCATGGTGAGGGAAAATGTTCTCACATGCTAAGAAAATGTTCCTTTTCTGTTTTTTGTCTTGTTAATGTGTGCCTTTAATTATTCTCTGTATAGTTCTCCAAGAGATAGACTTTAACTGGGTCAAAGCAATTCAGGAAGTGACTGTGAACCATTCCTTGAAGTCCCATGGAGAGTTAGAAACATGGGTATCAAGTAATTTTAAAGGAGAGAAAAAATAGGCACAGGGCCATTGTATAACAATGCTAACTTAAATGGCAATTATATTTTTTCTCTTCTAATGGCCAAATAGAGGACTCTGCCTATTGTTCTTCCACATCTATTCTTTTTTTGTGTGTGCTTGTTGAGTCTTGTGTTTATTTTCAAATCTTCTCTGTCCCTCACTCCTTACAGCCCATCAGTTGTCCAGTGTTTCTGACTGCCTCCTTAGCTTTTTTCATATCCCATCCCCTTCTCTCCACTCACAATGCATCCTACTGTTTTCTGTTTCCCCTTTTTTTCATTCCCCCACCATGCAGCTACATAATCTTCCTAAAGCAAAGATTTCACTTCTCTGTTCCAGATTTTTTCAGTAATTTCCTATGATGTCTAGTATGAAGTAAAAACTCTTCAATTTAGCATATAAGGGTCTATAATATGGCTCTTGTCTATACTTCTCTATTATTACAATATTCCCTTTCACATCTTATTTTTTTCCTTCCTTCTTTCCTTCTTTCCTTCCTTCCTTCCTTCCTTCCTTCCTTCCTTCCTTCCTTCCTTCCTTTCTTTTTTTTTGCTAAGGCAATTGAGGTTAGTGACTTGCCCAGGGTCATACAGTTAGGAAGTGTTAAGTGTCTGAGAACAGATTTGAACTCAGGTCCTCCTGCCTTCAGGGCTCACATCTTATTTTCTAAACAAGCTATCCTATTTGTTCTTCCTTGAACTTTGCAGTCCTCCTCCCACCTACATGCCTTTGAATAAACTGTCCTTCATGCATGGAGTAGTTGATTGTTTCTTTTAATTAG
The DNA here is from genome assembly GCA_023553655.1 of Myrmecobius fasciatus. Lineage (NCBI taxonomy): Eukaryota > Metazoa > Chordata > Mammalia > Dasyuromorphia > Myrmecobiidae > Myrmecobius > Myrmecobius fasciatus. The sequence continues at coordinate 31,121 of JAJPUD010004625.1, read as the reverse complement.
TATTTTTTCCAATTACATGTAAAGATAATTTTTAACATTCAGTTTTTGATAAAATTTTGAGTTCCAAATTTTTTTTCTTCCTTTTTTCCTCCCTTCCTTCCCAAGACAGTAAGCATTTGATATAGGTTATACATGTACAATGATATAAACATATGTCTATATTAGTCATTTGTAAAAGAAGAAACAGAATAAAAATGAAAAAAAAAAGAATGAAAATAGTGTGCTTTGACCTGCATTCAGACTCTATAAGTTCTTTCTCTGGATGTGGATAGAATTTTCTATCATGAGTCTTTTGGAATTGACTTAGATCATTGTATTGCTGAGAGGAGCTAAGCCAATTATAGCTGATCATTGTACAATGTGGCTATTACTATATACAATGTTCTTTGCATCAGTTCACACAAGACTTTGCAAGTTTTTCTGAAATCTGCTTGCTTGTCATTTCTCATAGTACAATAGTATTCCATTACATTTATATATCACAATTTATCCAGCTATTCCCCAGTATTTTGCCACTTACGAAAGAACTGCTGTAAATATTTTTGTATAGATGAGTCCATTTCCCTATTTTATGATCTCTTTGGGATACAGGCCTAGTAGCAGTATTGCTGAATCAATGGGTAATGACTGAATGGAATATTTGGATAAGCACTTAGCACAGTGCCTAGCACACAGCAAATGTTAGCTATTGTTGCTATTATTATGGAATCTTCCTGACTCTAGATCCTAACTGCAGTATTATTATTATTATCATCATCATCTACAGCCCTTCAGAACCATAAAAACTAAGCTTCAAACTTAAAAAAATTATCCTTTTTTCCTGGTAATATGTGTATATTAATTTTTAAAATACATATTTCCTTTTGAATCATATTGGGAGAGAACAATTAGAAAGAACAAAAGGGAAAAACCATGAGAGAAAAAAACACAGAAAAAAGAAGTGAATGGAACATATATTTATTTACATTCAATCTCCATAGTTCTCTTGCTGGATGCAAAGAGCATTTTTTATACAAAGTATATTGTGATTGCTTTGTATCACTAAATTACTGAGAAAAGTCAAGTCTTTCATAGTTAATCATCACACAATCTTACTGTTACTGTGTATAATGCATTCCTAGTTCTGCTTGTTTTTCTCCGTATCAGTTCATATAAATCTTTCCAGCCTTTTTTTAACACCAGCTTGTTCATCATTTTTTATAGAGCAATAATAATCCATTATCTTCATATACCACAACTTATTCAGCCATTACCCAATTGATGGACATTTACTCATCTTCCATTTTTTTTTTTGCTCCCACAAAAAGAGCTGCTACAAACATTTTTTGCACATGCGGGCCCTTTTCCCTTCTTTATGATTTTCTTGGGATACAGACCCAGTAATGGCCCTACTGAGTCAAAGGGTATGCACAATTTTATACCCTTTTGGGCATAATTCCAAATTTGAGCTTAAAATCTTTTAGCAAGATTAGTTTAAAAATGAGTTAGCAGATTTTCTGATTGTTCCCAATTCCAAAGACCAGGTAAATTCAGAACAGTTTCATTATCCTGTGTTCTACAAAACCAGCTTTGTGATCTCCATAGATTTCCAAAGAATTTTATTTGAGTTTTGTGGTTGGAGCATTATTTCCTAAGATCCATTCCACATATGCTAAGATTTCCTCCCCTTAAAAGGCAATGAAACTGTCTTTTGATCTTTTTTAAACTAAGGGACTGAGACTCAAACTGGTGATATGACATTTTTGGTCACTCTTAAAGAAACCCAGACTACAAAGATTTAGGGACACCTCAAGTTTGGCGTGTGTTTCTGGGTAGCGTCATGACAAACATAGAAGCAGGGAAATTCTATCCATTTGTATCATATTATGTTCTTTTTGAAACTCCTTTTCATGCTGTTGTTCATTAAATTTCTTTTTTGTTCAATGTTAATTGGTCTTAATTCAAATTCAAAAGATTCAAGCCAAGATAGCAAGAACCTTCTCAGAGGAGAGATTATTTCTTCCTTTTAAAATCTGCATATGATATGTAGAAGATTCTGGAGACTTCTGGCATTTTTCTTTTTTTCCCCTGAGACAGGGGTTAAGTGACTTGCCCAGGGTCACACAGCTAGGCAGTGTTAAGTGTCTGAGACCAGATTTGAATTCAGGTCCTCCTGACTTCAGGACTGGTGCTCTATCCATTGCATTCAGGTATTCTTCTTAAGATTTTTATGTTATCATAATAGTTTTCAAACAATGCAACTTTACCATCACTCCCCATACACTATGCATGGTAGCACTGATGAATGAGACATCTTCCTCTTCTAACATTCACTAGATCCCACTATGATTGCTTGGATCCTCATTCCCACCATCAAAATTTTTCTCACACCATTGCAACTCTATCTGAAGAGCCTAGTATCTGGGACACTCCTGGATTGCTTCAGTCTGTTAGAGATATGATAGGATTTAATTGGACTCAAGTAGTGGATATAGGGGTCTTTCAATTTCAGTGCAACATTTCTAGCAAAATGATTCCATGATATAGTGATAATAATTTCCATTTATAGTGTGACTTAACAAATAACACTTAAACATTATTTTCTTACAACAGGTTATAGAAATATTCTTTTTGCCTCGATTTCCTCAACTGTAAAATTGATATAACAATTACTATAAAATAGGGCTGTTGTAAAGAGAAAATAGGATAATATTTGAAAAGCCCTTAGCATAGTGCCTTGCACATAGTAGGCACTATATAAATACTAACTACAATGTTGCTGCACACTTTGTACATTTTAACTGGCTATACTCCATGCCTCAAATTCTCTATGACTTCCTCATATCCACCTCCTAGCTTCCCTGATTTTGTTTGTCTCAATTAAAATCCCACTTCTTGTAAGAAACTTTTCCCAATCCTCTTAAATTAATATTCTCTGGGAATATTTATAATTTATCTTGTATATATTTTGTTTATATATGGTTATTCCAATGTTGTCTTCTCCTTTAGACTATGGGCTTTTTAAAGTTGAGGACCTAGTACCTAGCTGTGGGCTCAGTACATAGGAGGTGTTTAATAAATACTTATTGACTTGACTTTATGAAATGTTTCATCTTGATATAGATCAATTTAATACATTTACTTTTGATTTTAAGATACATTTTTTTCAGTGACTTTTTCTTTTAAAGTTTCCTAAGAAAAATCAAAAATAAAAGATTTATAAAATATTCTTATAGTCATTAAAAAAGAAATAGGTATATTAATCCCAAGAAATTTTCTGTCAGAGGATCAGACATAATATTCCATTACATTCATCTACTATAACTTATTCAGCCATTCTCCAGCTGATGGGCCATCCATTCAATTTTCAGTTCCTTGCCACTACAAAAAAGGCTCTACAAACTTTTTTTGCACATGTGGGTCCTTTTACCTTTTTTATGATCTCTTTGGGATATAGACCCAGTAGAGACACTACTGCATCAAGGGGTATGCACAATTTGATAACCCTTTGGGCATAGTTCCAAATTATTTTCCACAGTCATTTTATAATTCCACTAACAATGCATTAGTATCCCAGTTTTCCCACATTTCCTCCAACATCTATCCTTATTTTTTCTTGTCATCTTAGCCAATCTGAGAGGTGTGACATGGTACCTTGGAGTTGTTTTAATTTGCATTTCTCTAATTAATAGCAATTTGGAACATTTTTTCATATGACTAGAAATGGCTTTAATTTTTCCATCTGAAAATTATCCATTCATATCTTTTGACCATTTGTCAATTAGAAAATCGCTTGCATTCTTATAAATTTGAGCCAATTCTTTATATACTCAAAAAATGAGGCCTTTATCAGAAGTACTTATTACTACCTGCATTGGCCAAATAATATCAGGTTCAGTTCTGGGTGTCATATTTTAAAGATGCCATAATAAGCTGGACAGCATCCAATGTAATCCAAAAAGTGAGCTAATATAATCTGACTACCCTCAATGAGGATGACAATAAGCATTAAATTTAGATAGTATAAGGATCCATAGCTACCTTGGAAATTACCCAGATTTATTTCTTTAAACTCTAAATATTCTATGATTTATTAGAATTGTTGAGTCAAACTGGAAAAATATAATCTGGCTGGTGCAGGTAGTAATAAGATTGCATTGACTGTCTTTACTGCCTTACCACAATGGTGACTTCTGTTGAGTTTGGAAATCTAACTTGAGTCTAAAAGGAGGTTAAACTTTCCAAATCATTGGATTATTTTGCAAGGATAGCATCTAATTTATTAGGCTATTGTCTCCTTTCCTACCAGCAGCTTCTAGATGGGGCAATGGTTGGAGCATAGGCCCTCAAGTCAGGACCTGAATTCTTGTGTGGTCACGGACACTTATTTTTCCTCAGTTTGACTCAATTTTCTCAACTCTAAAATGGGGATAATAATAGTATCTCTCTCTAAAAATGGATTTATGGGGATAAAATGAGATATTTATTTAAAAAAGCATTTAACAAAGTGTTTGGGACATGATAGGTGCAATATAAATGCTTATTACTCTTGCTCACTTTAGTTTTATAGCATAGAATAAGCCTTTGAGGACATTTAGAATGTATAATATGACAATTTTTAGCTATCACATTTTTTTTCTTAATCCTGCATCATTCAACTTGCTTAAAAGAATTATCTGATTCATTTTTTAGGCCTGCCAATTCAATTTTTCTACTTGTTAACCATCTGGTTTGACCAGTAATTGGTCATCTAAGTGGTATGGTGGATAGAATTTTGGGTCTCGGATAAGGAAAACTTATCTTTGTGAATTAAAATCTGACCTCAGATACTTAGTGGTCTAAGAGCCTGGGTAAGTCATTTAACCCTGTTTGCTTCAGTTTCCTCATCTGTAAAATGAGCTGGAGAAGGAAAATGGCAAACCACTCCAGTATCTTTGCCATGAAAATCTGAAATGGAGTCATGAAGAATCAGGCACGACAGAAAAAATGCCTGAGCAACCAGTAGTTAACATGTAAGTCCAAGCTGACATTTGGAATAAAGAATTGCTATTTGGAAATTTTTTGTCCTTTCTAATTAGTCACAGCTCAAGAGTGGACTTGAACCCTGTTGAGAGATAATTTGCCAGGAACATTAAAATGACTGACAAAGTGGATCTGTTTGTGCTTGACTTCACAAATGTAGGGACTTTTTTGACTTTTGATTTTAAAGACATGACTCACTCTATCTTCCAGCCAAACTAATCTACTTATTCCTCACTTACAACATTGCATCTCTTACCTCTGGTTTCTGCCTTGTATGGCTAGAAAGCCTTCTCTACTCATCTCTGTATCTTTGAATGCCTAGTTTCTTTCCAAACTCAGCCCATACATCATATGTATGAGCTTTTCTTCCTCTTATTAATGTTTCTCATCAAATTAACTTGTATTCATTTTATAGTTTGTATTTACTGATACAGACACAATTTGATAATATTTAAGCTCTTTGAGGTAAGGGACTTTTTCACTTTTGCCTTTGTATTCCTCAGTTCCCAGTGCTATGCCCATCACATAATAGGCATTTAATAAGTTTAATTGATTGATTGATTGATTCACTCCACCATCTCCATTATATTATTTCTATTCATTTGGAGATTTTAATGGAAACTTAAAAAAATGCAAGGTATAGATACAATGGAGGAGAAAAACAAAATGAATAAGTTTTCCTAAGATATCAAGAAGGTGGTTGGGGGGAAAAGAGAGAAAGGTAAAAAATCTACCAGGCTTCTAGTCTTGTAGGTTTTAGGAGAAGAAATGTTGGTGGTCTAGTGACTGTCAGTTGTGCTCACTTTTGTTGCATTTTTTGCTTTTATCATATCTGACTTTTATGTGGCCTTTTACAATTTACAATTTTACATATATCATCACCTGTTTAATTAATGAAATGCAGGTCCATTTGAAAAAAAAAACAGTCATAGTGTTGCAAAATCTTGAGTGGGAAGATATCTCAGAGGTTATTTATTTCTACCATACTTGATCAAGAATCTCTTCTGTAACATACTTGACCAGTGGTCATTCAGAATATGCTTAAAGACCTCTAAATGAGCAGGAATTCTGCCAAACAACCATTTTGACTAACAGTTAATTGTTTGCCTTAAAAGTTTTTGACTGTTAACTACTGTAATGGTTGAATAAATTATAAATGTAGACAGAGCTACAGATATAAAATGTATAATCTGACACAGATTAATTAATCTGACACAGAGAAAAGACACAGAAATTGTGTAAGAAGATTTTATCACAGTAAACCTGCTTGAGGATATAGAAAGTGGAAGACATTTTCTAGATTTGTCAGTGTTCTCAGATAAAATCATATTTCTGTGGAAAAAAATGATCCTTATCAACTTAGCCTTATTGCAGTAGCTTTCTCATTATTCTCTGTGCCTATACTTCTCCCTGTCCAATCCATCTCATGTTCTATTATAAGATAAATCTTTTGCAAAAACCTTTAATGGATTCTGATTGCAGAATAAAGACCCAACTCCTAAGCATTTCATCCAAAGTCACCATCAATATGTTCCCAGTCTATTGTTACAGTGTGTCACTTTCTTCTACTTCATTTTGTAACCCTTTGCTTTAGTTAGAATGATATGCTTTCCTCAAATGGGTTTTGGACGTTGTTTAAGAAATAAAACAAAAAAACCCCACTTTTTTCTGTGTTGAGAGCTTTTCAGCTTTTAGAAAGAATCTTGATAAGGCAAGTGCATCTCAAGAAGAGTGACTGTGATGGTGTTAGAAATGAAGACCAATAAAATTTGTTTTGAAGGAGCTTCTATTCCCTAGGAGAGCCACTTAGGAGAGATATGATGACCATCAAAAATTTTGAAAGGCTTTCATATAGAAGAGTTATGTTTGTTTTGCTTGGTCTCAGAGGCCAGAAAGAATAATGGGTATAAGTTGCAGAGAGAAAGAAATTGACTTCCTAACAGAGCAGTTGAAAAATTGAAAGGTTGGCATTCAGGAGGGAATTAATTTCATTATTAGAGGTTTTCTTTTAGGATCTGGAAGATTAATTTCTATAGGCATATTGAATGAGGGAAACTTTTTAGGGTCAGGTTAGCTGCAACTTCCTTCCAATTCTGAGATTCTTTGAATCTCTTTTTGATTCACTTTTCTTTAAAGTTCACCTTAGATACTACCAAAAGTCTCCCCCCGTCCCCACCCCAACCCCCTTCCTGAAACAGTCCTGAGCAAGAAGTGTTTTCCTTCTCCTTATTACCTTACTATCCACTGGGAATAAAATGACAAAAGTGAAATAGTCCTTTACTTTTAAATAGTTTATGTTCTAATGAGGAAGACATTATTGGCATAAAGGTATGTGCAGAATATATGCACAAATGAATACAAGGTAGGTTTAGGAGAAAGTGCTTTGACTGCTGGGTACTGGGATCAGGAAAACTTTTAAGCAGAAAATGGCTCTTAAATTGACTCTTAAAAAATAACACACTAGGAATTCTGAAAGATGGAAACCATTTAAGGACAGGGGACAGGCAAGTGCAAAGATAAGGAGATGAGAAATGGATTGTCATATGTTCAGAATGATGAATCCATTCAAAGACCTCAATTTATCTTAATATAATATCTTAGTGTACACATAGTAAATGATTGATTAAATAAATTTTGGTTTGTTATAAGGATGTGACATTAAATACTGCATCTACATGAAAAATTTGTCAGTAGGAGGAAAAATATTATCTATCCCATTTGTATTCTTAAACTTTGGTTATCAACTAGTTTTTTTTAGAAATAACAAATATTCATCAGAATTCAACTCTAATGTTTCTTCCCCTAATCAGTTTATAGGTGTAGTCATAAAATTACACATCCCCAGAAAATGACACAGATACGTCATAGGCCAAGAAAATAGTTGCAAAGACAGTTACATCATTATCTGAATATTTGTTTGGCTAGATCTGTAATTTCCTCGGTGTGGATATTTTTTCCATCACTTAAGAATACAACCCCGTTAAGCCTTTCTAAATTGTGATATTATTATCTGTTATTCCTTTGTAAATCTTGCATAGTGGGCCCTTCATTTTTTTTTATCTTCATAATGATTTAAAAGTGCTTCCTGGATTCAATGACAATTCTCTATCCACTACACTATAATGTCACTTTCCTAAGTAAGCTTGGGAAATTCCTGCCATTTCGCTCTTCAGGGCTCATGAATATTGCTGAAGAAGATCAAGAAATTGTATGGATTTTCATCTTTAAAGTACACTGCATAAACATTATAGTATACATCAGACTATGATCACAATTATTTCTTTGGTTTTTTTGGTTTCTATAAACTTTTGTGATCTGAATACCTCATAATCTACAAATCCTAAACTTTAGTATTTTTTCCCTATATCCTGTTTCCCCTTTTGACTTCTTTATTTCTGTCAATGATATTTTTATTTAATTAAAGCAGTGTTTGTACTACTTTTGGGTAAAAAAAATGAAAAGAAAAAAGAAAAAGAAGTTAGTATGTCTTAATTGTCATTGAGGATTCTCCAAATTCTCGTGTCATCCTGCTTTTTCTAGGCTTATTTTGAAACCTTACTTTAACATACTTTGCTTTCCAGGACAACTTGAGTACTCACCGTTCTCTGAAAAAATGTGATAGTTTTGGGCCTTTGCTCACATTGCACTCTGTTCTTAGAATGTTCTCCTCTCCATGTTTTTGCTTCATAAAGTCTATCCATCAGTCAACATTTAGCTCAAATGCTTCTATTTAGATTATTTTGATCTCAAGAGTTAATGAGATTTTCTTTCCTTAGAACTCACTTGGCACTTGCTCAAACCTCTTACACATTTACAATTTCTTATCTTGTAGTTGCATGCATATGTGTTTACATTCCCCTTCTCTAGAAACTTCAAAGGCTATCTCAAATATAAATGTTAGATTGTCCCATGTATCTAGCACAGTACTCCCAAAGGATTCATTTTCCTTCACATTTAATTAGATTGATTTGAAGAATCAATTTAATCCAATGCCTTCAGACACAATGCCCCACATGTCTAAATAGCATTCATACCAGGTCAACAGATAGACCTGGGACCCAAAGATTTAACAATGTGTGGCATTTAAGCAGGAGGAAATTTTCTAAGGATTTTCCTGGAACATCATGAAAATTAATTACTTAAAATGTGGGAATTCACAGAAAAGCACCAATTCAATGAATACTTATTATCTTTAGTATGGGTTTTATGGTAGTCTATTCCAAAGAAAATATTTTTCTAACATTTTTAGATTAAATTTTTTTGTTTTTAAGTTAGATATCTGTTTGTTGAATTGTTGCAGATATAAGGAATAAACATTGAATTTGACCTTAAAATAAATTTTTTATTATTCTGCTGCATATTCATAACATGAATCATACTTGGAAACTGAATTTTTCTATTTTTATTTTTCTTTCTTTATCTCCCATTCTTTCCCCTTTGTTTCCATACTTTACATACATTTTTTGCATTTCTTCATACATTTTTCCACCCCCTTTTTGACTACTTGTTTTATACTAGCATTCCTCCCCTGATCTGCCACAGTTCCTGGTAAGATAGATGCTGCTATAATTCAGTTTCATCACCTCCCCAGAGATTCAAACAAAGAAACTGGACTCCATAGAGGTACTCTAGAAAAACAAAAAACAACAAAAAGTTTTTTACTTCCCTGTTTTTCTTTGTTAATGGGAGATTTCTAGAGAAAATGTAAATGGTATCTATAATGATACATGGAGAGAGTAATTTTAGTGTGAAAAACAGAAAAGTTTCATTAGGTCTGAAAAAAAAAGGAGCTATTGGATTGAGAATTAGGAGAACAGGTTTCTAGTCTTAGCACTGCCACTAACTTGTTTATGGGATCCAAGAAAATCATTTCCTCTTTCTGGACCTTAGTTTCTTGATCTGTGAAGTGAGAAGTTTTAACAAAATTTGAGTGATTCCTTCCAATCCATCAATAATTTAAAGGTTTTTCTCTATAAGCTTCTTATGCAACTATTTACTTTGAAATAAATAAGGGTAAATATATAAAATGGCATACAATTTTTTTATTAACAATTTTTGAGTCTCCATAAGGACTTTTGCCTATTTGTTCATGTCATTATTCTTTAATGTTGCAGAGGACTGGTCAATGAGCACAGTCCTTATGAATATGCATGACATGCTCAACTGATACAGTTGCCACATGAATTTTGGAGTAGACCTAATCATTTTAAAAATACATTCTATTGGTATATTTTGTTTATAAAGTACAGTCATTTCTGTATATATTGTATTCTCTTCCCCATTCCACAAGTGGAACCCTGATATTTTAAGTAAAAATAACTTATATAATTACTCTTCCTGACAATCCATTTGATATTCTGCCAGAGTAGAGCTCATCTCTCTTTCAGGAGGAGGAGCTATGCTTTACCAGCCATGCTTTAGGACCATTATTTTTTTTTATTCACTTACAATGAATTTAGCTTCCTTTAATTTGCATCACTCTAGTTTACATATAAATTGTACAGCTAGATGGACTTTGTTTGCTAGATTCTGCTTCACTAGCTTAGAATTATTTAAGTTCTTTGCTAAGATTGTCATAAGGAGTGACCTGCATTAGCATGTCTCTCTTCCTGTGAGTGTCATAAATAGAAATAGAAAAAATGGTAGGAAAGCAAAAAGTCTAGTTATACAACTTGGTCTCAGAGTATTCACTCTTTGTTATTCTTTAAGGCCTGGAAAAGCTTATGTCCCTGATTCTTCCCTTCCCTTTACTCTGTACCCACTATTAAGTCAAGTCAACAAGCATTTTTCGTTGTTTTTGTTATTGTTATTCAGACTTGTTTGACTCTATTCCCAGGTGCAAAGGTGTGAAATGCACCTGGCAGACAAGGTCTCAGATCTGTCTAAAGATATGCAAATCAAGATAGTTTGGGAAAGCTAAGCTCCTTTCATGGTTGTGAAAGTCTTAAAAGCGGCAAACTAGATTGGAGACAGGATGGATGAATTAACTTTAGACTGACTTCACATTATTCTATATGCAAGATTTGGACTTCTTCCGGATGGGAACAGAGTAAGTCACATTATTAACACAAGCTGTACTTGAGATAGGTTTCATAGGATGTGTAGACTTATAAGAAAAAATGTGAAGGGGAGGATATTCCCTAAATGGGGAAATGATGTAAGCAAAAGCATAAAAGTAAAAGGGTTTTTTTTAAAATGGGGAATGATGAGTACATACTGTAGTTGGCTTGGAGAATAAAGAACATGGAGAGTATGAGAAGGCTTTGAAGAAGAACAAACAAAAGTAGAAACATTCTCAGATCCTTCAAGTCCCCATTGAATATTAACCTTTTCACTTGCCCACCTATTTTAGCAGCAAGATAGCGGGGCTTGGAATCAGGAAAATCTGAGTTCAAATGTGACTTCAGACACTAACTGTGTGATATTGGGCAAAGTGCTCAGCCTCTGTTTGCCTCAGTTTTTTTATCTGTAAAATGGGGATAATAATAACATCTACCTTGGATAGGTTGTTGGGGAGATCAAATGAAATAATATTTGTAAAGTATTTAATGTAGCACCTGGCATAAAGTAGACATTATATAAAGGTTAATTATTATTAGGATTATCTTTCTCTTTCTCTCTAGTTCTTGCTCTTTAAAAGTCTTTTCCCAGTGTGTTCAGATGAATGCATTTTACCCTCCATAGCACAGATCCCTAAACCTTGCTTGTCCTTTGCATGTTTTCCTTTAACACAGACTGAATGTTTTCATTTGATACTATAAACCATTCTCTATGAGAGGTTAACTAGGGTCATAGCTACAGGATTTCAAGTTTCTACACAAGTGTAAGTTAACACTTTGTGAAGCTGCAGTCAGCCCAGATCAGTCATGATTTGTATTTGTTCTGAGACCTCTCTTGGGGCAACTTCTGTGGTCTGACTTTGTTTTTTCCTGCCAAGAGGAGGTAATTAAGTAGGAATGTTTGGTGTTAAAGGAATTGAGGGCAGGACAATTAAAAGTCATTCTGACTTTAGCCTTTGAACACCATGCCTTGGAAATTACTTATTCCTCCAAAGATATTGGGAAGGAAATACTTAAATTCTGAATACCTACAGTTATTATACAAATATGATTATTATTGTCATTTAGCCTAATTTAAACTCAAGTTGTTAATAATATCATACTGAATTTATCCTTCTGCTTTTGACCATTGCTATAAAATCCTTGTGGTATATGAGGCAGTAGTGCTGATCATATAGATAATATGTCCACTGGAATTCAGCAGATCAGATTTGAAATCCTAGCTTTGCCATTACCTGGACATGTGATCTCAAGCAAGTGATTTTCTTCAGCTTAGGAAGGAGAACCAGCTCTAGCACCATGTGATTCAATTAAGCAATGAGGAAAGTGGGGAAGAAATGATGATTGAAATCAATAAATGTGTTATGGGGAAATGAATAGCAGATCTGTACTCATGAAGTGGCAGATCATTCCCAGTATAGACATAGGGAATGGGTACAATTTATTCATCTACTGCTTATGCTGATATTTTGCATTTAAGCTGTGTAATTAGTTCTATTGTCCAATGTTTAAGGTATAGATGTATGTATTTGTAGATGGATGGCATTTACATAGTTTTTTTTGCATACATTTTATACAAAAGAGATAGTTTGTTGTTCTTGTTCAGTAGTTTCTAACTCTTCTGACCACATTCGAGATTTTCTTGGCAAAGATACTGAAGTAGTTTTTGCTATTTCCTTCTCTAGCTCATGCCTCCTGGACTGTTGCCAGTTGTTCTGACTTTTGTCCCGACACTGGACTTTGATGACTCAGAAAGACAGAGGGAGGCTGAACACTTCCTACAATTCCACCTCACTTAAATTCAATTCATGCACAAGTCAAGACTTCCTGACTCCACAACTGCACTGTGCTGTCTAGCTGTCTGAGAGAGCCATCATATTAGTAAATACCATATGAGATTGGGAATAAAAAATATTCTATGCTTCCCTTTAAAAAATTTACTAGCACTGCCTGAGTTTGTTGCTTTATAAAAGGAGATGATATCTTGCATCTTACCTCATATGAGGATCGAATGACTTAACTATATGTGAAATAGGTCTTACAGAACCTTAAAATTGGCCAGGGTCTTTTGACTTATTCCTTCAATTGACTACCAGGGAAGTTGATGTCTATGGATATTTTGAGCTAAGAAGTCTTAAGCTGTACTAGAGAAGACAAACTAAATATAGGTCTGAAACCTATCAACAAATTGGGGGATGTCATTACTTTTATTAAAAACAAACTCATACATCAACCAGAATACATTGATTCACTTGTGAAGTGGGGGTTGTGAGGTTTAATTCATGGTATTTTAGACCTGTTTCTCCATTTTTTTCATCTATTTATATTCTGCTTTCATTTTTATTCCCCTTTAGAAAGGAATTTCTTAATGGAAGATATTTAATAATTTCTTTACGCACCACCTCCTATAGAAAGCTTTTTCCAGTTTCCCTAATTACTAATGATCTCTCTTTCTCTCTGGGTCCCAATTTCTTCATCTGGACTAAATGATCTCTAAGGTGTTTATTTATGGTAAATCATCTCTGAAGTTCTTTCCACTTCTCAGTCTATGATCTTATATTTTTTTATGTGAAATGGCAGACCTAATAAATGGAAATGGTAGTACACATAATCTAAAAATAATACTTGTCTAGTTTTGGAATGCTTTACTTCAAGATACAAAATGCAAGTCTTGCATACTAAAGGGAGGCTAGATTTCATGAATATACACTATAATAATAATAGCTTCTTTCCAGGTCATCTTCTACCTTCCTGTTTAAGTGATATTCCTAAAATACAAGCCTGACCAAGTCTTTCTTCTGCTTAAAAAGTTCCAATATTTCCTTGTTGCCTCCAGGATAAAACACAAAATCTGTTTTGCTTTCAAAGTCTCTCATTGTTTGGCTTCATCCTGGCTTTCCAGATTTATTATGTGTTTTTCCTTTTCATGCACTCTGTGTTCTATTCAAGCTGTCCTACTGGCTATTCTTCACAAGACAATTCATTTCCCCTTTCTATGCTTGGAACACACTCCCTCTTCTCTTGTTTGTTAGAATTTCTAACTTTCTCCAGCATTCTGTTCAATTGCACTTCTTACATGCAACATTTCCTGTTCTGCCTTTTAATGCCTACTTTCAATTACTTTGTCTTTAATTTGCAGATTTTTTTTGCATTTACTTAAATGTTAGGTCTTAGGTTAATAAAAAATAGAATGTCAGCTTTTTTAGGAGAGGATGACTTTGTTTTAATCTTTGCATCTCTGGTACCTAACATAGTGTATAACACATAGGTTCTAGTGCAGTCATTTTTCAATTGTATATGACTCTCATAACCTCATTTGGCGTTTTCTTGGTAAAGATACTGGATTGATTTGCCATTTCCTTCTCCAGCTCATTTTATGGTTGAAGAAACTGGGGCAAACAGGGTTAAGTGACTTGTCCAGAGTCTGAGACCAGATTAGAACTCAGGAAGAGGAATGCATAATGAGCACTCAAATGCAATTTTGAATGGATTTGATTGACATCTAGTACTTCAAGATTATGAGGCACCATTATCAGATTTGATCTTTGAAACGATGCTGTTAAGTAGAGTAATCAACGAAGTCTGACCAACTAGAGTCCTCTGAGAGTTTTCATTTGACTTCATTTCAGAAAAAAATTTTAAACAAATAAAGCAAATGTTAAATTTGGAGAGAAACATTTATAACTATAATTTGTGTTTAAGGATCTTGGGTCTGAACAAACTGCTTGTTTTTATAGTGAGTGAGGGAGCGAAGAGAAGGATTTGGTTACAACTTGAAATTAAAAAGACAAATGTCAAAGAAAGAGGCTAAATATATGGAAGGTGCCCTTACTTTTATTAAAAAATAAACACTCACACCAACCAGAATACATTGATTCGTTTATGAAGTGGGGGTTGTGGGGTTTTAATTCATGGTATTTCAGACCTGTTTTCTCCATTATCAATTCTATTTCTTTCTACTCTGCTTTCGTCTTTATCTCCCTTTAGGAAGGAATCTCTTAATGGAAGATATTTAATGATCTCTTTATGCACTACCTCCTATGGAAAGCTTTTCCCAGTTTTCCTACTTGGTAATGATTTTTCTCTCTCTGATAATTATCTTATATTTACTTATCTAGTTCCATATTGTATCATTCAGTAGAATGTAAACTCTTTGAGGGTAAAGGATTTCTTTTTTAAATCTTTGTATCCCTATTAACACTATATCTTATCCCCATCTCTGGTGATATCATTTATGCTACTTCTCTTTCATAATTTTCATTGGTAGCATGTAGATTGAAATGTACTTTTTGCCTTTCGATTGCCTTTTGGGTGATACTCCATTTTCATTCTCCAGATATTGTGGTATTACGAGACTCAAAGCTAAATAGAATCATCAGAGGAAAGAGAATTTTGTTTTAGGGGAAAGTGTGGATACATTAAAAGCTCTGTGCAGTTTCTCAAAGAAGATCCAATTTTGTGCCCAACACATTGCCTATACATGACACATTCTCCAGACATATTTATTGTTGGATCAGTTTTATGCTCTGTAATCCATTTACATATTAGTTAAAAAGGTTTAGGAAGTTATAGCTAGAATCTCGGTAATCTTCATCATTGGTGTACTTAAGTAATAAAATTGGCCTAAAGGAACTTATTTCTTTAGTAAATTAGACTGGCAAAAGTTGTTTTGTTTTCTGACCCTCACAGGCTAAGATTATGACTTTGTTTATGTTGTATGTCTCACCAGATGCACTAAACCAGCTGAGGATAGCCAACAAGACTAAAGCTCAAAAGTTAATTAGGAAGATGTCTACTCTAAATATGTGGAAAAGGCAGATGAAAACAATTTTTTTCCAATAGCAATGAAGATGACTGAAACAGGTATTGTGGAGTGCTTAGAGGTATCTCAGACATTGAAGATGCCAAAGTCGACCACTGCTTTTGTCTTGCCCCTAGACTCTGATGTCTCTGGAAGAGAGAATAAGACTGATGACTATGCAATTCTATCTCATTTAAAATCAATTCATACACAAATCAAGATATCACCCTGATTTTGGTCCTCTTCCTAAAGAAGGAATAAAAGACAATATCTAATGAAAAGTGAAAATTAATTAATTTGGACAAATGATCTACAAAGCATTATACTTCTAGAAATGTCTTTGTGGTTTTTATCAAAATAAGTCTCAGCTTGAGAGCCAGGAGATCTGGGTTGGGTTGTAGTCCTCAGGAACCTTTTATGGATTAGTTACAGGGTCTTATAGAATGTGAAAAGGACTTTGGTAGGATGTGCGTTTAAATCCTGTTTCTGCTGTTTTAAGTATCCTGGTGATTTTAGGTATTCACTTACATTCTTTGAGCCACAGTCTCCTTATCTATAAAATGAAAGGGTTGAAGTAGATGATTTAAAAAAAATTCCTTCTATTTCTAAGATAACAAAATTCTACATCTACTTGTGTAGTTGATTTAAAAAGTTTTCATTTGTGACTTAGAAAAATGGTATGTGCATACATATACACATTTCTTCCTTTAAATTATAGCTAAAATGAAAGAAATGAGATTAGGAAAAAAGTCAGTTTCCAAATTTTTTATTTCTTTGGAGGTGATATGTCATATGTAAAATAAAATTTCATGTACAGAAATCTTAACTGCACAAAGTTTTTGGAATATTATCAGAAACCTTTGAAAATTAATGGATTAGGGGCAGCTAGTTGGCACAGTAGATAGAGCACCAGCCCTGAAGTCAGGATGACTTGAGTTCAAATTTGATCTCAGACACTTAACACTTCCTAGCTGTGTGACCCTGCCTCAGCAAAAAAAAAATAATAATACATTATTTCATGGAAAATACATTGGGAATTTACAGGAAGTAGTTGCTGAAAGGAAGCCACTATTTAATACTGAAGTTGCTATTAAGTGTGAGCTTATGCTTGGCAATTACAAAATTTATTGAGTTATTATAAATGAATACTTCTTACTACTTAAAATGGGAGGGACAAAATATTGGCTCCATCCATCACTTGGTTTTAGTCAAATAGAATAGACTTTAGAAAAGGGAGTACCAATGGGTCATTTTAATAGATTGAAGCTAAAAGCTAGATTTAGAGCTAGAATGAACCTTAGAAGTATCTCATTTTACATATAAGGAAACAATAGTTAAATGACTTGCCTAGAGTTATACAGATAAAAAATGTTTAAAACTGGATATGAATTCAAGTCTGACTCAAAGCCCAGACCTTTATCGACTACATTACCTGACTATCCAGCTAGGTAGTCAGTGACTTTATATTCTTAATAGGGAGAGATTTTGTAGAGAGCTACCCAATCCCAAAATATCCACTAAATCTAGAGTGAAGAGGTATTATTTCCCTCTAACTTTTAAAATGGAAAGTAGGAGCAGTCTAGAAACAGTCTAGTAAGAAAGTTATTCTACTTGATCTGACCAGAAAGGAAACCATAGGAAAGACATCTATAAGCATTTAAGGACTTTCATTTCTCTCTCCCCTCCACCACTTTACTCTCTTCTCTGGTAGTGGTATTATGGGGATTGGGGGAGAATGATCATTTATTAAGTGCCTACTATGTGCCAGGCCCTGTCCTAAGAACTTTGTAAATAATATTTCTATTTTGTTCCTCTTCCCTAGTGGAAAAAGCACTTCCCTAGTTGGAAAAGTCACAAGTTTCTTTGCTTTCTCTTTCTTTGTTGCTTCCTTTGAAGTGGTAGAGTCTAAATGAGCTCATGCTGATGTCTCACTGTCCCATTTGGATTTTCAAAACCTAACAGGTTGTAATCTAATACCATTCTGTTGCAGGAATGTGTTTTTGTCTCTGTATTTAGGGATTATTGTGAAGAAATATGTTTTCAAGTTGTTGAAATAATTTTTAATCAATGTGCACGTTTGTGCTGATCTAGACAATTTCCTGAAACGTACATGTCAACCTTCACTGAATATCAAATTCACACTCTCTTTATAAAAGTTGAGAGTTTTTTGCTGATGGAGATTCAACCTATCACAGGTCCACAAAAATGCATTATGGGCCTGCCTTCCTTTTTCAGCACCTCCAAGATTGGCCATTTCCATCTTTTTTCATTGTTGCCAATTTGCTGATATCTGATTTCATTTCATTGACTTTATAATTGCTTCTTATTTTGTATAAACTCCTCCAGGGGTGGTGGGTGAAGAAAATGACAAAAAACATGGCAAGGCTGTATGCCTTCCTGAATTGCAACCCCTATGATCCTCAAAGATAAGATCCTCTTACCCTCCAGACTTCATATGCTTCCCAATAGTAAAACAAGGTTAGGAGGGGAATAGTAATGACCATGATTAGTTTGTGAGAATAAAAACTGTGTAAACGTTGTTTACAGAGAACTTACATAGAACTCTGCCGTAAGAGTGGAATAATAATTCTTCAGCAATGCCATAATCATATTACTTCTGTGATAGCTATTTTAAGGGGCAGCTAGGTGATGTAGTGGATAGAATGCTGAGTTTGGAGCCAGAAAGACTAACCATACTAAGTTAAAATTTGGCTTCAGGTACTTACTAGTTGTGTGACTCTGGGCAAGCATTTGCCTCAGTTTCCTCATCTGTAATATGAGGTGGACCCTAAGTGGGATCACAAAGAATTGGACAGGGTTGAAAAATGATTAAAACATCTGTTTTAAAGTGTTTGAAAAGTTGCCTTGTGGAAGAGAGGTTAAATCTGTTCTGCTTGATCACAGAAAGAATTTATACCAATAGGTAGAAGTTGTAAGGAGACAAATTTTGCTTTAATACAAAAACATTTTCTAATGATCAAAACTACCTTAAAGAGGAAGTACTTCTCTTCTAAAATAGAAATGGGCTTAAGCTTGCCATGGAAATGACAATGGTGAAAAAAGTCAGATTGATGATCCTAGCTATGTGTCTAGTCTTTAGTTATGATGAGTGAAGAGACAAGAAGAAAATAACCTCTGTTGATGGATAATCCACCGAATGCATGTTCCCTACTAGCTGCAAATGAAAATATGGAAACTTTTCTGTTGCTGGGTGTTTTAGAGTGGTAGCTGGGTGACCATCACCCTTGTAGAAAGGACTTATGCGTCAGGTAGGTATCTTATTGTCCCTTCTGACACTGAGATTCATTTTTTATATATATTTAAATGATATTTGATATTTATTTAAATCAAATGCCCACACACAGGAAGAAACAGTCATATAAAAAAGTTATTTCCAATCATGAGACTATTATTTCCCCCCAGATCTCTATTTGTTTGGCTTCAGTAAATTTGTATAGGTATAGTTGCTGTTTATTTTTTAACATTAATTTAAAATTTTTCAGTTCTAAATTTTCTCCCTCCCATCCACTGAGAAAGCAAGCAAGATATTATCAGTTATACACATGAAGTCATGTAAAATATATTTCTATATTAATCACATAAAAGAAAAATGAAATAAATGAAAAACAATATATTTAAATGTGCACTCAGAGTTTATCAATTCTCTCTCTGGAGGTGGAGAGCATTTTTCATCATGAGAATTTATTGTATGAGTGGAACATCTCCTCCATGTTGGCTTTCTAAAAATATGGAAGAAGCTCCTTTAAAATTATTTTTGCCGAGGCAATTGGGATTAATTGATTCATCCAGGTCACACAGCTAAGAAGTATTAAAGTATATGAGACTGGATTTGAACTCAGGTCCTCGACTTCAACACTGGTACTTTATGCACTGCACCATCTAGCTGACCTGTCCCCTTACACTAAAAGTTTCAAATGGTATTTCCATATAACGAGTGAAGCATCCTTTCTAGGACTACTTTCTCACATGGGCAGGATAAGTCAGTGCCTGTTTTTGATCCCCCCTTCCCTCAGAGTTCTCTTAGGATAGTGCTCTTTCTGCTAAATCACTAATAATTTTATGGATGATGAATTCCTTCCATTGTACAATGCTATTTATGTAGTCTTCATCTAAGAATATTTATTTAAAGAAAAAAAAGCAGGGAATCATTTAGTTAAATATTTCAGGGAGATTGACAAGAATCTAATCTGGTTCTCTGTAGATCTTTACCTAGAACCATGCTTTATGCATTCTTATGATTACTGCCATTTTCATGGCTTCAGTGTGATTTGGCCAGAAACTTTTGGAATGCTTGTTTCTTTTACACAGATTGAAATGGAAATTTCCACTTGCCCTCTCAATCAGTAACAATTTATTTTGATTTAATTTGCAGCCAACACTGGTGTATGCACTTGGTGGATTATCCATCAACAGAGACTATCTTGTCTTTTTACTCATCATATCTGAAGATTGGACATGTAACAAAGATCATCAATCTGGCTTTCCTCATCATTGTAATTTCCATGGCAGGGCTAAGTCCATTACCCTTGTTTTTTCTCAGTTTGTATATTCTTTTGAATACTTTTTTTTGTTTGCGTAATGAATATTTGACTCTATTTGGGGTGTTAATTCATTTATTTTATTTTATTTTAAAAGTAATTATAGCTTTTCATTTTTCAAAATACATGCAATGATAGTTTACAACATTCATCCTTGCAAAACTTTGTGTTCCAAATTTTTCTCCCTCTCTCTCCCTCTCCCTTCCTCTGGACCACAAATAATACAATATAGGTTAAACATATGCAATTCTTCTAAACATATTTTCACCTTTATCATGCTGAGCAAGAAAAATCAGATCAAAAGGGGAAAAAATAAGAAAAAAAATCCAAGTCAATAAACAGTAACAAAAAGATGAAAATACTGTGCTGTGATCCACATTCAGTCACCATAGTCTTCTTTCTGGATGTGGATGGCTCTTTCCATCACAAGTCTATTGTAATTGTGTTTTATCACCTCATTGTTGAAAAGTGCCAGATTCATCACAGTTGATCATCATTTAATCTTATTGTTGCTCTGTGCAATGTTCTCTTAGTTCTACTTACCTCATTTAGCATCAATTCATGTTAGTCTTTCCAGGCTTTTCTGAAATCAGCCTGCTCATCATTTCTTATAGAACAATAATATTCCATTACTTTCATATACCCCAGCTTATTCAACCATTCCCCAACTGATGGGCATCCACTCATTTTTCAGTTCCTTGCTACTACAAAAAGGGCAGCTACAAACATTTTTGCACAGGTGGTTTCTTTTTCCTTTTTTATGATATCTTTGAGATATAGACTGAGTAGAGGTACTGCTGGAGCAGAGTATTTTTATAGTCCTTTGGGAATAGGTCCAAATTGCTCTCCAGAACGGTTGGATCTGTTCACAACTCAACCAACAATGTAGTAGTCTTCCCACATTTATCATTATCTTTGATGTGAAGTGATGCTTCAGAGTTGTCTTAATTTGAATTTCTCTAATCAATAGTGATTTAGAGCCTTTTTTATATGACTAGGAATAATGGCTTTAATTTTTTCATTTGAAAATTTTATGTTCATATTCTTTGACCATTTATCAATTGGGGAATGGGCTTGTATTCTTATACATTTTGACTCAGTTCTATATATATTTTAAGAATGAGGCCTTTATCAGAAACATTGGATGCAAATTTACCCCCAGTTTTCTGCTTCCCTTCTAATCTTAGTTGCATTGATTTTCATTTGTACAAAACCTTTTTAATTTTATTATTATTATTTTTATTAAAATTTTTATTTGCAAAACATATGCATGGGTAATTTTTCATCATTGACCCTTGCAAACTTTCTGTTATAATTTTTTCTCTCCCTCTCCCACCCCCTCCCCTAGATGGCAGGAAGTCTAATGCATGTTAATTATGTTAAAATACTTGACAAATCGAATATGTGCATACACATTTATACAGTTATCTTGCTGTACAAGAAAAATTGGATCTATAAAAAATATCTGGGAAAGGAAACATAATGCAAGCAAACATCAACAGAAAGCATGAAAATGCTATGTTGTGGTCCAGATTCAGATCCCACAGGCCTCTCTCTGGGTATATATGGCTTTCTTCATCACTGAACAATTGGAACTGGTTTGAAACATTTCATTGTTGAAGAGAGCCATGTCCATCAGACTTGATCATCATATAGTCTTGTTGTTGCCGTGTATAATGTTCTCCTGGTTCTGCTCATTTCACTTAGCATCAGTTCATGCAAGTCTCTCCAGGCCTCTCTGAAATCATCCTGCTGGTCATTTCTTACAGAACAATAATATTCCATGACATTCATATATCATAAAACCCTTTTTAATTTAACATAATAAAATTATTCACTTTGTATTTCATAATGTTCTCTAGTTCTTCTTTGGTTTAATTTCTTTCCTTCTTTACAGATCTGAGAGGTAGATTATTTCTTGTTCTACTAATTTGCTTATAGTATCACCTTCTGTGCCTAAATCATGAAGTCATTTTGACTTCATCTTGGTATAGGGTATTAGGTGTTGGTCAATGCCTAGTTTCTGCCATGCAGTTGTCCCAGCAATTTTTGTCAAATAGTGGGTACTTATCCCAGAAGCTGTGGTCTTTGGGTTTATGAAATACTAGATCACTATAGTCATGTACTATTGTGTCTTGTGAACTTAACCTATTCCACTGATCTACTACCCTATTTCTTAACTACTACCAGATAGTTTTGAATACTGATGTTTTATAATATAGTTTTAGGTCTAGTGCAGTTAGATCACCTTCATTTGCTTTTTCATAAATTCTCTTGAAATTCTTGACCTTTTGTTCTTCAAGATAAATTTTATTATTACTTTTTCTAGCTCTCTAAAGGAATTTCTTAGCAGTTTGATTGGCATGGCACTGAATAACTATATTGATTTATATGGAATTGTCATTTTATTATAGAATTGATTCATTTATTAGTTAAAGCAGTGGAGCATCTGTCTGTGTGTCTTTCTGTCTTTCTGTCTGTCTCTCTGTCTCTGTCTTTCTGTCTCTCATCTTATCAGGATTTGAAAGGGGCTTTGCCTTACACTCTTAACACATGTAAAACTGAGTAAAAAGTATTCAAGAAGACCTGTTTTTCAGCCCTGCCTTTGACAATGGCTGTGTGATCTTCAGAAGGCATTCAAAGAAATATTAAATAAAAGTTTATATATAATAATTTTACATATACATACATAACTATTTGTGTTTAATTATAGCTATCTCTACCATGAGCAAGGAAGGAAGAACAAAAGGGAAAAAAGAAATGTACTTTATAAGCTTATTATGTATTTAAAAGGAATAACAAGTTTTACATAATAGATTTGTGATTTCATGTGAACTCTTTTTTTTCTTTATATATATTATGGAAATGTTTGTTTTATTCCATAGATTAAAAATAAAATAAATTAAAAAAAAGAAAGTTACTTAAATCTCTTAATGCCCTATATAGTTTTCTAAGAGTATAAATTAGAGAGAAGGTGGTGATCAGTGTTGATAACATTTTCCTTATCTTAGAGTTCCATATGCCAATAAGAGCACAGATTTTGTTTGTTCTTTTCCCTTTTTATTTCTTACCTTCACTTGTGATAGGAATAATGTCTACCAGTTTTCCTGTCCAACATGGGTCAACTCCACTATTTTTGCTTCATGCATTAGGGATTAATTCTCTCTAAAACAGATAAAGTGGTCCTTGGGCTTGATTGGCCCTTGTTTTCCTGATCCACTTCCTGCTCACCATTAAAAGTCCCTCTCATATGCAGTTGAGACCCCTTTGATTTGATGGCTTTCTGAAGATCATATGAATGACTATGTCCTTTACTATATCCTACCATGTTGATCAGTCATGCTTCCATATGAAAATGAAAAAGACTCTTTGTAGAGAAACAAAATGTCACTCTTATAGTTCTGTAGTATCCAACTATTAATGACCTCATTTGGAGTTTTCTTGGCAAAGATACCACAGTGGTTTACTATTTCCTTCTCCAGATCATTTTACAGATGAGGAGACTGAGGCAAACAAAGTTCAGTGCCTTGGCCAGGATCATACAGCTAATATATTGTCTGATGCTGGATTTGAACTCGTTTCTTACTGACTCCAGGTTGAGCATTTTATTTACTGTATTACCTAGCTTCCCCTATTATTTACTTCATGATTAATTCTATAGTACCAGAAAGGTGTTGGGTAGAGGAGGGAGAGAGGAAAGTTCTTGCTAACACAAAAAGAAATCAATATGTATAGAAAGCCAAAAAAAAGCATGTCTT
Source organism: Myrmecobius fasciatus (assembly GCA_023553655.1). Classification (NCBI taxonomy): domain Eukaryota; kingdom Metazoa; phylum Chordata; class Mammalia; order Dasyuromorphia; family Myrmecobiidae; genus Myrmecobius; species Myrmecobius fasciatus. The sequence continues at coordinate 6,943 of JAJPUD010004625.1, read as the reverse complement.
TTAAAGGAATATTAAAACTCCCAATTTCCAAGTAAAGAATGGGAGAGTTGAATAAAACACACACACACAAATAGAATTACAGAATGGAAAACTCAGCTCCGCTGGTCTGAGACTGTGGGGGCGTATGGATTTTAAAGATAGCATCTCTGAATGATTCTGGCTGCTGGTTCAAGTATGTGCTCTTTATTAGAAGAATGAACATTTCAAAACTCTGCCAGAATGATGGACTTTGGTCTCATTTTTGAACTCAATTTTATTTATTTTTTTGTGGGTGTTTTTTGGCTACGGGTTGGAAACTGTGTGTGAGAAAAATGCTTGAAATCATGTAGTTTTGTTGAGATTCCCTTTAGAACACTTTTTGATATAATGATGCTCTTTATCTGTAGGCTTGTTTTCATTTATGTTTCTAATAGACTGAAATAACCTCACTGTTTCTAGGAGCATGCAGCCAAATCATATTCATATTAAAATGAAAGATAAGACATTTAAGTAAGTCATTACTTACTTAAACGCATTAGTGGTCATTGAAAAAAAAAAAAAAAACCACTAAAGAAATGACTTCACCAGCCAGATAAATAGTGACTCTGTAAACCAGAAGTTACTCCTTTTTTAATGGAAATTCATTTAAGACTACAGGAATAATGAAATATATCAATGGATTTTTGTGCTTTCTTGAATAAAATACTCTATCTCCTGGCTCTGGGCATTTTCACTAGCCTGGAATACATTTCCTCCTCAACTCTGACTTCTAGCTTTCTTAGTCTTTCCAGTCTGAATTCTAGTGCCTTTCCTCTATGGATTATTGCCTATTGATCTTGAATATAACTTGTCTGTATAAAGTTGTTATTTCCTTCTCTTTTTTTCCCTTTATGTCCCTAATACTTAACACAGTGTCTGGAGTGTAGTAAGTACTTAATAAATGTTTATTGACTGACTGATACCCCCATTTTGTGGAGTAGCTCTCTAGGAAGGTATTGAATAAATCTCATTCCCAGTTTTAGGAAAAAATCACTTTCAAGCATCACTCTTTTAAATACCTATTTGAAAACCTACTTTGAATATCTATTTGGAGTGGTCAAAGGACTTGAAATGTTGAGTGGTCATATTTATATATGAAATGATCAAGAATGCAGTCTTAGCAGTTCGCTAAGATATTGAACTAGCCTTTTGCCCATCTCCCATTACCTATGTACCTTTTCTCCATCCATGCCTGAAAGAATTTGGGCTTAAAGATATAGGCAAATAGCCCCATTCAGAATACAATGGGGTTGATCTTCAAAAAATTAAACATGAAAGAGCTTCAAGTCACAAAAAAAATTTGTCCTAGTTTTTAGAAAATTGCACGAAGAAATTAGTGTCCTATGCTTTCTAGAGAAAGGATTTTCTTCTGCTTGTGTATGTTTGGGCCAAATGTGTTTTCTTCATGTGTATTTCTCTACTTGTGATTTCTTTATTCATTCTGCTTTCTGATTTTTGGGTATATCTATAAGGAATTGCAAGCCAGATCAATGGAGGAGATATTCTGTTACTATTTTTCTTAGTATACCATTTTAGTAAATACTTTTGCTTTGAACTAAATCTGTCTTTTGATTGGTACTGAAATGTAAACATATTGATGGGGACTTAGAGCTACAGTTTTGATAGTGAGGATTCACAAAATATCTTGAACCTAAAATAATCATCCATTTTGTTTTCAGACAATGATCACATACTTTTTATTATCATATCAGACTGATTGCTTTGATATAATTTTTGCATGGTTAAAAGCTTAATTACTGATATTGGTTGGATTTCCATATTCACCATGAGCAATATGGGTGCTGTACACCAAAACAATGGTGTACTAGCAATATACCTAGAGACATATATAGAATTGTTGGTTAAAGGAATGCTGTAACTGGACAGTAACTGATTCCAGACATGGATCAGAAATCCATTGATGCTTCATCATGCATTTTGCTCAATAACCATGAAAGCATAATGCAATGACTTTGAACATTTAAGTCAACATTTAGAGAACTCTTAAAGTAATGAAAAACATTTTCCTGCCCCTTGTGGTGGGGAATATCTAGAAGAAGTAGACAACTTTTGCTATATATTCCCAAAGGAAAGCATTGTAAATTTGTGCTGTGTATATTTGGAGGGTACCAGAAAATTTTTAAAATTCTTGTGTTTTGATTTTTTTTGTCTCCAGAGGATATGAACCATATCTTAGTAGTTTCTAGCTTATCCAATATATACAAGCATGCACAATGGGGAACTAAAGATGTTTTATTTATATTTACCAAAATGCTATGAGAAAAATATTTTCCTGTAGATGAATTGCCTACCAAAATATTATCTGATCAAGGTAAAGACTTTCAAAGAGGGGGGCGGAGCCAAGATGGCGAACTGCGGACAGCTTTCTCTGTGAACTCCCTCCGACAATTCCCTCAAATCCAGAAAGTAAGCCTTAAAACTGGTTCCTGAGTGAGGTCCTCACCAAGCATTTGGACTACAACGCACTTCTATAAAAGATCTACCTTGAAAGAACTCCGGAGAAGGTTAGCCTCAGGGGAAATCGGCCTCCGGTCGCGATCGGACTCCAGCCGGGGCGGAAGTCAGGGCTGCGATAGAGGGGCGGATTTTGGGCACCCAGGAAGCCCCTGGGAGACGCCTGGGCCACTTTGCTCTGCTTGCGGGCAGGTGCTTTGGCAGATCTGCCTTTGGAAGGGGGTGGATTGAGAAAAGCTGAAAACGTGGTCCTGGTGCAAATCTAGCCCGACCAGCCTCAGACCGGAAGTCAACTCGGCAAACTGCCCCAGGGCAAATATAAATTGTTGCAGTTTTCTCGGCTTTTGACCAATATCCCAACTTTAAATCATGAGCAAGAAGCAGAAGAGAGCTCTCACCATAGAAAGCTTTTACGGAGAAAAAATAGAACAGTCCCCAGATCCTGACATTATGAAAACAATCCCAGATGAAGCCACAAAGGCAGACTTAAGTTGGTCTCCCTTTCAGAAGGCTTACCTGGATGATTGCATTAAGAATCTCAAAAGAGAGCTAGAAGAAGAATGGGGAAATAAATTGAGATCAGGGCAACAGAAATATCAAAAACTGGAAAATAGGACTGGTGAATTGGAAAAAGAAAACAGTTCACTGAAAAACAAAATTGGTGAATTGGAAAAAATCACCAATTCACTGGAAAATAAAAATGGTGAACTGAAAAACAAAATTGGTGAATTGGAAAAAGACAACAATTCACTGAAAAACAAAATTGGTGAATTGGAAAAAGACAACAATTCACTGAAAAATAAAACTGGCAAAATGGAAAAAGAATGCATTGAATCCAGAAATTCAATTGGCCAGCTACAAAAGGAGCTAAAAAAGATAACTGAAGGAAATAATACTCTAAAAATTAAAATTGAACAAATAGAAGTAAATGACTCAATAAGACTTCAAGAATCAGTTAAACAAAAACAAAAAAATGAAAAAATAGAAGAAAATATGAAATATCTCCTAGGAAAAACAACTGACTTGGAAAACAGATCCAGGAGAGACAATTTAAGGATTATCGGACTCCCTGAAAGCCACGATGAAAAAAAGAACCTGGATGCTATCCTCCAGGAAATCATGAAAGAGAATTGCCCTGATGTTTTAGAATCAGAAGGCAAAATTGGCATTGAAAGAATTCACCGATCACCTCCAGAAAGAGACCCCAAAATTAAAACCCCAAGGAATATCGTGGCCAAATTTCAGGACTATCGCACCAAGGAAAAGATATTGCAAGCAGCTAGAAAGAAACAGTTCAAATACCGAGGAACTGTCATTAGAATTACACAGGATCTGTCAGCTTCCACATTGAAGGATCGAAGGGCCTGGAACCAGATATTCCGAAAGGCAAAAGAACTTGGATTACAGCCAAGAATAAGTTATCCAGCTAGAATGAGCATCTTCTTCCAGGGAAGAAGATGGTCATTCAATGATACAGGAGAATTTCACCTATTTCTAATGAAAAGACCTGATCTGAACAAAAAATTTGACCTCCAAATAGAGAACTCAAGAGAAACATAAAAAGGTAAAAAGGAAAACTCTTGAGAACTATATTCCTACTATAGGTATCCTTTAAAGAATGGCAGTATAATTTGATTTTTCTTTGATAATAATGGAAAAGAAATTAGAGGTAGAAGGGATACCATACTGAAAAAGAAAAAGGGGGGAGGGGGGAAAAGGAGGCAAAATAAAGTAAAAATATAGGAGGTAAAATAAGGCAAAATCTCATAAAAAGACATAGAAGATCTAATATAATTGAGGGGAAGAAGGGAAGGTGACGAGTATTGTGTAAACCTTACTCTCATTAGATTGGACTCTAAGAGAGTCAGATACATTTGGCTTCAAAGAAAGCACTGACCCTCCTTGTGGGAAGGTAGGAGGGAGGGGAGAAAAGGAAAGGGATAAACTAATAGAAGGATTAGGGGAAAGGTATAAAGGGGAGGGAGGGACTCTAAAGGGAGGAGGATTATTGGTGGGAGGTGGTCTTCAAGAGCAAAGTACTGGGGAGGGGGGAAGGGAGAGAAGGGAAAGGGAAGAGAAAATCATAACTCTGGGTAAATAAGATGGCAGGGAATACAGATATAATTATTTTAACTGTGAATGTGAACGGGATGAACTCTCCCATAAAACGGAAGCGGGTAGCAGACTGGATTAAAAGCCAGAATCCTACAATATGTTGTTTACAAGAAACACATCTAAAACATAGAGATACATACAGAGTGAAGGTAAAGGGCTGGAGCAGAATCTTCTATGCTTCAGGTGAACAAAGAAAGGCAGGGGTAGCAATCCTTATCTCGGATCAAGTAAAAACAAAAATAGATCTAATTAAAAGAGATAAGGAAGGAAACTACATTTTACTAAAGGGTTCCATAGACAATGAAGCAGTATCAATCCTTAACATATATGCACCAAGTGGTATAGCATCCAAATTCCTAGAGGAGAAGTTAAGAGAGATACAAGGAGAAATAGACAGTAATACTATACTAGTGGGAGATCTCAACCTTGCTCTCTCAGAATTAGATAAATCAAATTCCAAAATAAATAAGAAAGAAGTTAGGGAGGTTAACAAAAGGCTAGAAAAGTTAGGTATGATAGATCTCTGGAGGAAATTGAATGGTAATAGAAGGGAGTATACTTTTTTCTCAGGGGTTCATGGAACTTATACAAAAATTGATCATGTGTTAGGGCATAAAAACCTCAAAATCAATTGCAGAAAAGCAGAAATAGTAAATGCATCCTTCTCAGATCATGATGCAATAAAACTCACATGTAATATAAGGCCAGGAGAAAATAGGCCACAAGTTATTTGGAAATTAAATAATCTAATCCTGAAGAACGAATGGGTGAAAGAGCAAATTATAGACACAATCGAAAATTTCATCCAGGAGAATGACAACAATGAGACAACATACCAAAATTTGTGGGACTCGGCTAAAGCGGTTATAAGGGGTAATTTTATATCTCTAGATGCTTACTTGCGTAAAACAGAGAAGGAGAAGATTAATGAACTGGGCTTACAATTAAAAAAGCTAGAAAAAGACCAAATTACAAACCCTCAATTAAATACTAAATTGGAAATTCTGAAAATTAAAGGGGAGATCAATAAAATTGAAAATAAGAAAACTATTGAATTAATAAATAAAAGTAAGAGTTGGTTTTATGAAAAAACCAACAAAATAGATAAGCCTTTAGTTAATTTGATTAAAAAAAGAAAAGAGGAAAATCAAATTATTAGTCTCAAAAATAATAAGGGAGAACTTTCCTCCAATGAAGAGGAAATTAGAGTAATAATTAGGAGTTTCTTTGCCCAACTTTATGCCAATAAATTTGAGAATGTAAATGAAATGGAAGAGTATCTACAAAAATATAGATTGCCCAGATTAACAGAAGAGGAAATAAATTATTTAAATAGCCCTATTTCAGAAAAAGAAATAGAACAAGCTATTAATCAACTCCCTAAGAAAAAATCTCCAGGACCAGATGGATTTACATGTGAATTTTACCAAACATTCAAGGAACAATTAATCCCAATACTATATAAACTATTTGAAAAAATAGGGAAAGAAGGTGTACTACCAAATTCCTTCTATGACACAGATATGGTGCTGATAGCTAAACCAGGTAGGGAGAAAACTGAGAAAGAAAACTATAGACCCATTTCCCTAATGAATATTGATGCAAAAATTTTAAATAAGATTTTAGCAACAAGATTACAGAAAGTCATCCCCAGGATAATACATCATGACCAAGTAGGATTTATACCAGGAATGCAGGGCTGGTTCAATATTAGGAAAACTATTAGCATAATCAATTATATTAATAACCAAATTAATAAAAATCATATGATTATCTCTATAGATGCAGAAAAAGCCTTTGATAAAATCCAACACCCATTCCTATTAAAAACACTGGAGAGTATAGGAATAAATGGGCTTTTCCTTAAAATGATAAGTAGTATCTACTTAAAACCTTCAGCAAGCGTCATATGTAATGGAGTCAAACTAGAACCATTCCCAATAAGATCAGGAGTGAAACAAGGCTGCCCACTGTCACCATTACTATTTAATATTGTATTAGAAATGTTAGCTTTAGCAATAAGAGAAGAAAAAGAGATAAAAGGAATCAGAGTAGGTAGTGAAGAAACCAAATTATCACTCTTTGCAGATGACATGATGGTATACTTAGAGAATCCTAGAGACTCAACTAAAAAACTACTAGAAACAATTCACACCTTTAGCAAAGTGGCAGGATACAAAATAAATCCACATAAATCATCAGCATTTTTATATATTACCAATAAAGTTCAGCAGCAAGAGATACAAAAAGAAATCCCATTCAAAATAACTGTTGATAGTATAAAATATTTGGGAATTTATCTGCCAAGGGATAGTCAGGAACTATATGAACTAAA
>JAJPUD010004624.1:160102-189461 GCA_023553655.1 Myrmecobius fasciatus | reverse complement strand
CTAGTTGGATAACTTATTCTTGGCTGTAATCCAAGTTCTTTTGCCTTTCGGAATAACTGGTTCCAGGCCCTTCCATCCTTTAAAGTGGAAGCTGACAGATCCTGTGTAATTCTAATGACAGTTCCTCGGTATTTGAACTGTTTCTTTCTAGCTGCTTGCAATATCTTTTCCTTGGTGCGATAATCCTGAAATTTGGCCACAATATTCCTTGGGGTTTTAATTTTGGGGTCTCTTTCTGGAGGTGATCGGTGAATTCTTTCAATGCCAATTTTGCCTTCTGATTCTAAAACATCAGGGCAATTTTCTTTCATGATTTCCTGGAAGATAGCATCCAGGTTCTTTTTTTCATCGTGGCTTTCAGGGAGTCTGATAATCCTTAAATTGTCTCTCCTGGATCTGTTTTCCAAGTCAGTTGTTTTTCCTAGAAGATATTTCACATTTTCTTCTATTTTTTCATTTTTTTGTTTTTGTTTAACTGATTCTTAAAGTCTTATTGAGTCATTTACTTCTATTAGTTCAATTTTAATTTTTAAAGTATTATTTCCTTCAGTTATCTTTTTTAGCTCTTTTTGTAGCTGGCCAATTGAATTTCTTGATTCAATGCATTCTTTTTCCATTTTGCCAGTTTTATTTTTCAGTGAATTGTTGTCTTTTTCCAATTCACCAATTTTGTTTTTCAGTGAATTGTTGTCTTTTTCCAATTCACCAATTTTGATTTTCAGTTCACCATTTTTATTTTCCAGTGAATTGGTGATTTTTTCCAATTCACCAATTTTGTTTTTCAGTGAACTGTTTTCTTTTTCCAATTCACCAGTCCTATTTTCCAGTTTTTGATATTTCTGTTGCCCTGATCTCAATTTATTTCCCCATTCTTCTTCTAGCTCTCTTTTGAGATTCTTAATGCAATCATCCAGGTAAGCCTTCTGAAAGGGACACCAACTTAAGTCTGCCTTTGTGGCTTCATCTGGGATTGTTTTCATAATGTCAGGATCTGGGGACTGTTCTATTTTTTCTCCGTAAAAGCTTTCTATGGTGAGAGCTCTCTTCTTCTTCTTGCTCATGATTTAAAGTTGGGATATTGGTCAAAAGCAGAGAAAACTGCAACAATTTGTATTTGCCCTGGGGCAGTTTGCCGAGTTGACTTCTGGTCTGAGGCTGGTCGGGCTAGATTCGCACTAGGACCACGTTTTCAGCTGCTCTCGATCCACCCTTTTCCAAAGGCAGATCTGCCAAAGCACCTGCCCGCAAGCAGAGCAAAGTGGCCCAGGCGTCTCCCAGGGGCTTCCTGGGTGCCCAAAATCTGCCCCTCTATAGCATCCCTGACCTCCGCCCCTGCTGGTGTGTGTTTGCGACCAGCAGCCGATTTCCCCTGAGGCTAGCCTTCTCCGGAGTTCTTTCAAAGTAGATCTTTGATAGAAGTGCGTTGTAGTCCAAATGCTTGGCGGGGCCCTCACTCAAAAACCAGTTGGAAGGCTCACTTTGTCTGGGTTTGAGGGAATGTCCCAGGAGTTCACACACAAAGCTGTCTGCAGTTCGCCATCTTGGCTCCGCTTACCCAGCTTTTTATTTTTCAAAACATATGCATGGACAATTATTCAACATTACCCTTTCCAAAACCTTGTGTTCCAATTTCCCCCTTCCTACATGCCCTCCCCAGATGACAAGTAGTCCAATATATGTAAAACATGGTAGAAATATATTTTAAATCCAATATATGCATACATATTTATATAATTATTTTGCTGCACAAGAAAAATCAAATCAAACCAGAAAAAGGTGAGAAGCAAAATAAAACAGAAGCAAACACCAACAAAAAGAGTGAAAATGCTATATTGTGAACCAAACTCAGTTCCTATGGTCCTCTCTCTGGGTGTAGATGGCTCTCTTCATCACTAAACAATTGGAATAACCTCAAATTATTTTAAAAAGAAATTTGTTTAGAAAAAAAGATTAATATAATTTTCAAAATGTAATTTCTTATTCTAATTCTATTTTCTTTTCATGTCAATAGATAAAATAATTATAAAAAACTGATTTAGTGTCTTCATCTCAATTTCCCCATTGTTAATATGACTTCTCTCCTCTTCTACTTTTTCAGTTATTGAACTCTTCTCTTTCTTCTTTACCTTCTCAATAGATTTTGCTTTTCCCAGATTCTGACATAACGCTATAAGGAGAAATTCTTGTACTTGCAACAAATATATCTGCAGGGGTCAGCAAGACAATTATGCCGTCTTCAGCATGCATACTCTTCCTGGTAAAGTAGATGGTCCTCTTGGTTCCTCTGGGCATTAGTGACTCCTTCTGACCCTAATACCAAAGAAGAGAAAGGACCCTTCGAAGAATGTGAAAGTAAAAAAGACAGACAGTGAGAAGAAAGTAGTAATCAGACTAAGACTTGGATGAGGACATGGAAATGGTTACACCAGTGTGGTGGAAGCTGGTGGAGGACTTCAGGATATGATTAGTAGTCCAGAAGATCACCTGAAAGAATAAGCATTTCTCTAGACGTTGGTACCTGAAAAAAGCTTTAGTAATCCTGCCCCAGTTAGATCTCTGGACCAATCTCTATGAATTAATTACCTCACTGCATAAAACTTCTTGAGTTAATCAAGGACCAAATTTAAATAGCAAAAATAATAAGGCAAAAAAAAAAAAGAATTAGAGTCAGGGTCAAAGACAAATTAGAATCTAAGATAAAACCAAACCATAAAAAAGCAGAACCAGAAAAATAAGGTCAGAAGCTATGACGACCCAGAGAACACTAATATTTTAGGCTCTCTGGGATTCTGGGATGGATATAAGCTGAAATAAGAAATATTTCAGAGACATGTCGTAGCACAAAGCAGAATTTCTTAAGGCTTCAAATATTTGGCTTACCTGATAATGTTTCCTCTATTTTTACCCTGAATCTTATTTTAAATATTAAATGCTACTTTCCTAGAAGGTCTTGACACTTGTGTCTACTTTCTGAATAAATCCATACAAATACGTTCATAAAGTTTTCCTCATTAGAATGTGAGTTCCTTAAGAGCAGAGACAATTTTGGTTTTCTCTTTCTATTTCCAACACTTTGTACAGGGCATGGAAATTGGTCAATTAATTCATTTAGACATGGATGAGAAACTGTTACTTGAAGGGAAACAAGACTTGTTTTTTTTTTTTTTTGTTTTTTTGTTTTTTTCTGGGATGGAGAATCTGCTTTGGTGGAGTGAGGCTTGAGATTTCTAGGATTGGGAAGGTGAATTGCAGAAATGAAAATTTTTCTTTTGAGAATATACAAGAAAAGTGAGACATGGCCACTATTCTGATAGAACCATAAACTCATTCTTCTATCTTGATTGTCTTCCCCTTTCTCCTGCAAATGTTACACTCCTCCAGAAACCTGTCCCTGTATTCCTCTATTTCAAGTTTCAAATGGGGTGTGATTACAATGTAAAACTAGTTGCTTTTTTTTTTTAACAAACAACTGAATTTTTACCTTGAAAGGAATATTGTCCCTATCAAAATTGTTACACTGGCAATGTTTACTTTCAAATAATTTCAATATTTCCAATAATTGTTCCATTATTATAATCAACTTTAGGAAACATCTTTTGGTATCTCTCAAACCCTGTTATTCTTTTTAAATGTCCTTATAGCAATGATAAATTTTGTCATCTGAAGATGCATATGATTTTTAGAAAAAGTCAAGTATAATGAGTGAAGTGAACCTATTTGGGCAACAATGATTTGGGTCAAATACAAAGAAAGATCATAAAGTAATAAGATTGGATTTCCCACTTGGCTAGTTAACTGTCTCTGAAGACTTTTCTAAAAATGTTTGGAGGAATGGAAGCATCACTGAAATAGGTGTAGGACTTGTCAAGCTACTTACTTTAAAAAACAATACATGGTAAGTTGGATGGCTTAAACATCTTATTTAATGATATCCTAAAGAGTTTTTTATTTATTTATTAAAACAGTCTTATGAATTGGTACAAAAATTATTCCCATTTTACATATGAGAATATTATTTCCTTCCAGTAAAACATCAGCACTTTTGAGGGCAGGTTTTGTTCTTTCAGAACCTAGCAAGCATATTACAGATATTGAATGAATACTTTTTGGATTTTATTGGTTTAGCGGTTATCTATAGGCAAGTAAATGTGAGAGGGATAATTTAAACCTTGATTTTCCCTAAATCAGAGGTTCCTAACCATTTTTTACGTCTGTCAGTTCTAATAAAATAAATGGACTACTCAGAATAACATTTTCAAAATAAATCCAATAAAATGCATAGGATTACAAAGAAAACCAATTATATAAGTATGTAATTAACAAAATATTAAAAAAATTTAGGGACCCCAGGTTAAGAACATCTTCCTACCATTCTCCTCACTATGCTCTATTAGCTCTTATTTGTGTTTTAGGACCCCAGCTTAAGAATTCCTTCCTAGCACTCTTTTCATTATATATTCCACTGCCTCTTATTTAAGTTCTGATTGTTTGGTAAATCAGTCTCATTAGCTTTTAGCTCCACTTATACTCAATGTACCCTGAGTTCTACATATGGTAAATAGTCCTCATGGGTAGCTCTGTAAAACTTCCTAGTCTTTTTCAATAATGTATATTGTTTCTCACCAGTGAGAATCCCTAGAGTACTTGATTCTCCTGTGTCCCTGATATAACAATGAATATGGTACTCAACACACAATGGATACTCAATAAATGTGGTTAATCGACCACCCCCTGAAGCTCTGTGATGAAAACATTCTTTAGATCTTAAGTAAGATACATATTTTTAAATGCCAGTCTGCTTTTGTCTCACATTAGAAAGTAAGGAATTATTACCAGTGGTGAAAATGAACTCACACCTCTCAATTTGCTTGTTCCCTCGACCCATCATGCCATACTCTAAAGGCATTACATATTAGCATAGATGCATCACTTACCCTAGAGGGAAAAAGTCCATTTAAGAAAGATACACTCACATATATGTACACATACACTACCCACAAGCCCCAGCAAATAGGTTAAATTTGTCTTTACCTTGGTAGGTTAAGCAAAACTTATGCTTTGAAGTTAAGAAAATTCCCCTAATGGCAGGCAATTATGAATAACTATCATTTGATAATAAATCTTCTGCATGACTGTTTCAGATTCTTTGGGCTAAACTCTGGTTTCATGGTTTATCTTAAATTTTCATAGAAATTGCAGCTATTGAATATGAAAATATAAAATAAAATCAGAGATGAGGTCTTTTTCCCCTCACTGTTTCCTTTTACCATTTCAAATTCTCCTAAAATTAAGGAGCCAGGTTGTGAGAATTTAAGTATTCTTGCATGTATCTCAACAGTCCTTAAATAAAGCAGAGAGGCACTGTTCATTTCCCCCCTCCCCAAATTAAGAGATGTCTGACTATTTAAAAGTTTTAAACGTCCCAGGCTCCTTTACCTTCTAAAAGTATTTCCCTGATCTTCTGATTGTCATTTTCCCAAGAGGACAATTTAGCTTTTCTGTCATTCTATAATCCTTATCCTATTATCTTCTCCTTTTATGTGAATGCAGCAATCGTCTTACTTTTACTGGCCTAAATTACTACATTCCCCTCCACACACACTCTCTCTCAGGTAATTTCCAGCTATCAGTCACTACCAGGGTTGTTAACTGTCAAGGTGAAGAGTAAGGACTACTTAGACCTGATCATGTCTAGTGCTTAGCACAGTACCTGCAACATATTAGGCATATAATAAATATTTGTAGGATTTAATTGAACTTCAGTTTAAAGTCAATACTTTCTAGGTCCAAGAGCAGCACTTCCATAAACTAGGGTTGAATTTACTAAATAGTACACATTCAAACTAATATTATATGTATTCATCTATGATGTATTCAAATAGTTAATTCTTCACCTAAGAACTGCTAAACTTATTTCCAGAAAGCACTTTATATATTGAAAATATCTAAATAAAATGAAAGGAGATTTAAAAAAATATGCCTATCTAAATATAGTTTACTTAATTATTTTTTCTTTTGCCTTTTTCCTAAGGAAAATGTAGTCATTTTAATTTATTCTGGAATAATGAATTGACTAATCTAGCTCTATTAGGTTCTTTTATTGTAATTCTTCTCTTGTCCTACCTATTTTTAAAGATCAGCTGTTAATAGCACTGAAGAACCTCTGAATTTTCTTTTTCTTTTTCTCCCTAAATTTTTGCTTTCTTTTAAACATGTCTTTCCTTCTCTTCTTTCCTATATTTCACTCAAATTTATCTCTTTGATTTGTTTTCTTAAGATTAGTTTTGTCATAGTTTTCCAGCAAATTTTTATGTTCTTATCACTTTTTTATTCTTTTAAAAAGTCCATTTCCCCAAATCTTTCAATTACAAGGACCTTTTATCAATTTAAGCCAGGACAAGTATATTGCCACTTAACTAAATATTTTTGTTGAAATTTTTTTATTTGTTTGCTTGTTAATCAACTTATCTGGACTGATGTCGGGATGAATTAATGTAGTAGACTCATAGTATCTTAAATTTTAGAACTGAAAGGAACATTAGAAGTTATTTTGGAATTTCCATTTTAAAGAAGAGTTCCCGAGCCAACCATATTCACTCTGTAGTTTTTGCAGACCTCCCTCAAATTTTAGAGAACTTCTTTCTTCACCATAATTCTTTGCCCTTTACCTTCCTTTTATCATTTGTTTTCTTCCCTCATTAGAATATAAATTGTTCAGGAATTAGGATTGTCTTTCTTTTAAATTTATTTTATTTCTATTTATTTTATTTCCCCTTCCCCCATCATATTAGCTGAGTACCTGGCTCTTAGCATTTAATAAATGCTTGTTGATTTGACTCTAGGCCAGTTCTCTCATTTTACACAGTATTTGAAAAAAATATGAGATCCCAGATAGGATTATTGACTTGCTGAAGTCACACAGTCATTAAATCACAGAGTTTAGATTTGAATCTACTTCTTCTGATTCCAAAATTCAGCACTGATCTCTGTTGTAGAACTGAACAGTTGGTGCTAATTTTATATCTGACAGAACAGTATTTGTCAAAAGGAGATTTCCAGAATACTCATTTTCCAATTTATCTGGAAATATACAGAGTTTGTCTCTCACTTAGCTAGTCATCTCTTCATATCATATAAGTATAATAAGTGAAAAGAACTATATCCAAAAATACTGTAAAACTATACTATGTATTAAGATTGTATGTAACTGAGACAGGGCCATAGATTTGCAATTTTATTCAAGGGTGTGATAAAAAAAAAAAAACAACATTCCATAGGAGAGATGGAAGCATTTGATAGAAGTTATTTCCTGCCTTTTGGAGCTTACAAGAAACAAACTGAAAAAAACCCAAATATTAATTTTTCCATATAAGTTTTAAAAATTCACTATTGGGACAAAATTCTTGAAAAAAAACAATAGAATACGCAAAACATATCCTACAGGTTAATCTTCACCTTGCATTTAAACATTCCCTATTCTCCTTATATTATGAGTAGGCTACCTTCAGATACCTACCTTTGCAAAATAAGCCCATTTAGTTAGGAAGGGATAGCAACAAATATTAGCACCAAGTTGCTCTATCTTTTGTCTTCAAGGTCATTCATACTTTACAATCCCTTACATCAGGCCAGGTTCTTTGCAGAGTTAGACCACTTTACATTATATACAATCTATTCCAACAGAGTCAGAAATTCAAACATCTAATGAAGGATGAAGGAGGCATCAATAAACTGAAGGATTTTAGAGAAACCACTTACTATAAGTGTGACAGACTTGGATGAGGTGGATGACAGTGTAAAGTACTCTGAAAAATTGCTGCCTGAGTTACACTCTGTTTTATCTCACTCACACTGAAGATATTCCTGCAAATGAAAGGAGTTGGTAAGGCCAAAGATTTCCTTCCTTAAGGTTTGCTGCTATTAAGAAATTGAAAAATGGGGGTGTCATTAGGTAGGAATTTAACAGGGTAAGGGTTGGTATCAGTCCAATCATTATATATCACATTATCACAATATCCAAAGATAGCTATAATTCTTGGAACATCAATTAACTCACAAACTGTCTTTTTCTGTACTTTTTCATGGAAGCAATATCCACAGCCAGTGTCTGAGTTCTTAGACAGTAAAAAGCCTGCCATAAAATACGAGATGTTAGGGGCTTCTTATGGCATAATGGGAAAATGGAAATGAGTGTCAAAATGATGTCATGGCTTCAAAACATTGTTGGTACAGGTGCCTGACAGGCATACTTGACACTCTCTATAATGACATAGCAAGAAAGCAAAAATAATGTGACAGTGACTTTCTATAGGACTTAGAGAGGATGATTGGATTGGTGCTACTCTCCATATGCTGATCACAAGAGAAAGATACATTTCCTGTCTAAGTCATCAATATTGATGAGATTTATTGATTATGTTGTCATGTTTAAAATATGTGCTTAAAAGTATATTTAAGGGTCAATTGGAGTTCTAGGGACATATATGAGAATATGAAATTATTTCTTGCTTGGATTAAAGTAATGTTATCAGAAATGCTTGCATTTTCATGCTGAATGAAGAAAGTTCTCTTCATTGGCTATAACATCATTGACATTGCTTTATAACTTGGCAGTTTGTTTCTGGTATATTCATTACTGATAAAAAAAGGATATGACCATATATTAGTGCACACATATAACTGAGTATGTAAATTATTAGCTATAATTTTATTATAAATTTGAGCATATACTAGGATAGATAAAGGCAGTATGACTAAAATAATGAATAGAATGCCATATCCAGTAGATATCACTGGAGAAAAGCATTCTTGGGTTCAAATCTAGTTTTTAATATATATGTTTTGTGACCTTTAGTAAAATACTAAATTTCATTAAATGTCAGAAAACATTCCCAGGATATAACTACTAAGACAAAGAGAGATTGTCATCAGTATAGAGTTCCCCAGCACTATTGGAATTCCAAACCCTAATGAATTCAATGATTATTTGTATTAGTTATGCCTAATGCAGTGCATAATTTTATTCTTTTCATAATGTAGCTTTCACAGTATCAAGTTCATCTTTTGTTTGTATGGGAGTACTAGGATTTAATGTACACTTCTTCCCATGCCATCTTCCATTTATTTCCCCTAATCTCTTCTCATGAAGTAAAGTGTCTTATACCATATTCACCATCTGTCTGAGTCTCAGTATCTTCATCTATAAAAAGTGATGAGTTGGACATATCCCCACAGGCTTTGTTCAGAATTTTAATATTTTACCGTTTATGTCAGCTCAGAAAATCAACTGGTTGTCTGGTGGTTAGAAAGAGGATTGTAGATATATCTAGATGATTGATATCTAGCTAAATTTCTTGAGGGAAGAGACATTTGGTCCTTTTCTTGGTCCCACTATTCTTACTATAGAATTATAAAAGGCTAAGTAGCTAAGTGCATATTGAAGGTAAGGAAAAATATTCAAGCTAGATTGGGATTGTTGGGATTTACTATTTTATAATATGTTATTGGTAGTAAAATAATGCCCAATTTTCCTTTGTCTTTAGTTTTAAAAGTTGCTTTTCACTTTATGTTGCATTCATTTTTGAAGATGTCCTTTTGTCCCATGCCCAAGGTTTCCACTCTTATAACAAAGATTTCAAAAGTAAGGGGATAGGAAGCAGTTCAGCAAAATAAAATAACATATCTAGTATATCTAGAAATATGTATATTTTATTGCATATCTGTTGTTTTACACCTTTGCAAAGAAAGATGTGACAGGAATTTTCTCAGCTCTTCTTCAAAGTAGGATTTAAGGATTACAATTATAGTATTCAGTTTCAATTTGCTGTTTTTTTTTTCCATTTCCATTGTTTTGTCTTAATGTTGTTTTCCTGGTTCTAATGACTCCACTCTATATCATTTTGTAAATTCTCCCAAGTTTCACTGCTATTGTTTTTTTTTTCTTTTTCTTTTTTTTATATTTTCACATCAATCTGGCAGTGAATAGAGCACTGAGTTTGGATCAAGAAGACACATCTTCCTGAGTTCAAACCAGGCTGGAGAAGGAAATGACAAACCATTCAAGTATTATTGCCAAGAGAAATTTAAATTGGTCACAAAGAGTTGGGTACAATTGAAATGGCTTAATAACAAAAAATAATAAATAAATATTTATTACATTTAGATATCACATTTGGTTTAACCATTCATCAGCTTATGGGAATCTAAGGTAATTTGTTTCCAGTTCTTTGGTAACATGAAAAAAAAAAAGCTGCAATTAATATTTTGGTATCTAAGGAAATTTTCTACCCATATTTAACCTATTTGAGATATTTACATTTTGTTTTCACAGTTCTACCAAACTATATTACCACACTTGTTTTCCCACAATCCCCTCTGGTATTAACCATTTCCATATTTTGTTATCTTTGCCAAGTTTCTGGATATGAGATTAAATCTCAGAATTTTAAAAATTTCATTTTCCTATTACTTTTGATTGGGAACAATATTTAATTTGGTTGTTGATAGTTTACAACTCTTCTTTTTAAAATAATTATTTTTTTATCCTTTGCTTGTAGTTTTATATATTTGTTTTAGTTCCATATATGGCATAGAAAGCAAACCTTTATCAAAGATTGATGCATTTCCCTACCCATAAATTGACTGGGTACCTTCTGATCCTAACTGTAATTGTCTTGTTCTTTTTTTATTTTTTTTTTGATCTGCTTTTTCTCCATAGCCATAGTTCTTATGCATAATTCCATCCATTTTCTATGATGTATTCTATGATATAACATTTTACAACTGTCAAATATCAATTGAAAACTTATTGTGGTAAATGTAATATGCTTGTGTGTGTATACAGGCATGCATGCATATCAAACTGCTTTAGGGGTTTCCCAACTTGTCAGATGGGGTGACATATTTTAAGTATGTGAGTTCACAAAAAACTGGCTTAAAAATTTGATCATTTGTAGTATTTGTTTATTTACCCTATTTTGCTTATTTTTCCTACTATTTTAAGCCAGTAGCAAATAGCATTGATTAATATAATTTTATAAAATATTTTTAATCTGAAAGTGTTATTTGTTCATTCCTAATTTTCCACAATTTTGCTTGGAATTTTACATTTTGTTTCTCAAATTGTTTTTATTGTTAATTTTGTTAGATCTCTATGTATCTTTTTAGTGGTTTGATGGGTGGAATATTGAATTCATTAACTGATTTAGGTAGTATTATCATTATTTATTATATACATGTGAGCAATGAATATCCTTCTATTAATACAAGCTATTTATTTCTTTAAAGAGTATTTTAAATCATTTCATATAAATTTTGTGTATCACTTGGTATATCGATTCATAGATATTTGTGAAAATTTTAGCCATTTGAAATATATTATCCTTTTTTATTATTTCTTCCTTGACACTGGTTTATAGAAATATTAATTTTCATGGCCTCTTTACATAATCTTCTATATTCCTTAATCTACTAAGCATTTTAATTAAGTTTGTATATTCTCAGTTCTTTTCAAAATTATCTATCATGTTTCTTACACCTAGGAATAATTTTTCATTTCTTCTTTGTCAATATTTATGCTTTTAATTTTTTCTGATCACATTGTAATTGGCATTTTTAAAGCTACAGGAAATAATGAAAAAATGGGAAACATTTACTTTACTCCTAAATTTATTGAGAATATTTCCAATGTTTTCCCATTATAAATATAAGCTTTTGGTTTTAGATATACATTTATAATTTATTAAATTTACCCTTCTTTACCTAAGGTTTATAAAATTTCTAACATAAATTATTATTATATAACAGAGAAGTGATGGACTACAAATGTGTAACAGGACACACTTTTTTTTTCAAATGGCCACTGTTTGAATGTTTTGTTTGAATATTTTTATTTGTTATGGAGGAGCACTTCTATTTTAGGAGAGGTGGTGTCAGAATAGTAATATTGACACAAAAAGAAGAAAGGAAACAAAATAGCATCAAAAAGACATTAAAAACATACAGAAGACATTATAAAGAAGTATAGAAGGGAACTGAGAAAAACAAGGTGGCTTGTTTGCTATTGTGTAAAATTGTATATAAAAATTTAAGACACTAAATATAGAATAAAAGGCAGTAGTTTCACATACAATCTAATTTTCTGCTTTTTCATATGTTAAAATATTTATGTTTATTGGGATTTGCTAAATTCATAAAAAAAGATTTTAAAAAAATAGATTTGTAAATTATCAATAAGTGGGGGAAATGACTTATCAAGGGCTCATTATATGTTAGGCACTATAATAACCCCAGGAATAAAAATATAAAAACATTCCTGTAACAAAAATGCTTACTTTCTTGTGACAGAAACAGTACATGTAGAGGAATGTTAACCAAAGAAGTATCTGTGTTTGTACCTTTGTTTTCTTAGAAGTCATCATAGGTATTACAAGTAAAACTACAAGGCATATCATTCAGGTGCCTTTTAAAGAAACAATAGAAATGTTCATTTGAGAATTGTTTCAAGCAATAAATTGGGAAATAATTTTTACATTTAAGAGTTCTGATAAAGGCCTCATTTCAAAAATAGATAGAGAATTGACTCAAATTTATAAGAATTCAAGCCATTCTCCAATTGATAAATGGCCAAAAGATATGAACAGACAATTTTCAGATGAAGAAATTGAAACTATTTTTAATCATATGAGAAAGTGCTCTATATCACTATTGACCAGAGAAATGCAAATTAAGACAACTCTGAGATACCACTACACAGCTCTCAGATTAGCTAAAATGACAAGAAAAGATAATGATAAATGTTGGGAGGGATGTGGGAAAACTGGGACACTGATACATTGTTGGTGGAACTGTGAACAGATCGAACCATTCTGGAGAGCAATTTGCAACTATGCTCAAAAAGTTATCAAACTGTGCATATCCTTTGATCTGGCAGTGTTTTTATTGGGCCTATATCCCAAAGATATCTTAAAGGAAGGAAAGGGACCCGCATGTGTGAAAATGTTTGTGGCAGTCCTTTTTGTAGTGGCTAGAAACTGGAAACTGAATGGATGCTCATCAATTGGAGAATGGCTGAATAAGTTGTGGTATATGAATGTTATTGAATATTATTGTAATATAAGAAATGATTAGCAGGATGATTTTAGAGAGTCTTGGAGAGACTTACATGAACTGATGCTAAGTGAAATGAGCAGAACCAGGAGATCATTGTACGTGGCAACAAGAAAATCATACAATGATCAATTCTGATGCAAGTGGCTGTTTTCAATAATGAGATGATTAAGGCCAGTCCAAATGATCTTGTGACAAATAGAGTCATCTACACCCAGAGAAAGGACTATGGGAACTGACTGTGTATCGCAATATAATATTCTCCCTCTTTTTCTTGTTGTTTACTTGCATTTTGTTTTGTTACTCATTTACTTTCTTTTTTTGATCTGATTTTTCTTGTGCAGCAAGGAAATTGTATAAATATGTTTATACATATTGGATTTAACATATATTTTACCATATTTAACATATATTGGATTGCTTGCCATTTAGGGGAGGAGGTGAGGAGGAGGAGAAAATCTGAAACACAAGGCTATGGAAGGAGTCAGTGTTGTCAAATTATCTGTGCATATGTTTTGAAAATAAGAAGCTTTAAAAATTAAAAAAAAAATGTTTCCAGAACCATGAATGAAAAATGGGGTATTAAAAAGAGAAATTTTTAGGAGAACACTCATACAATTGCTTGGTTATGATCTGGGTCAAGTAGACAGAGTGAACTATGTGAACATTAATCAATATACCTTTTTCTTCAGCTACCATACACTAATGTAGTTTGGGCGTATTTTTGTTTAATTATGCTAATTGTTTTCCTAATATTGGACCAACATTGCAATACTAGTATAAATCCAATTTGGTCAAAATGGATAATTATTGTTAGATATATTGCTGTAATCATTGTGTTATGTTTTCATTTTTAAATTTACCCATCAATAATCACCAGTGATACTGTTATAAATTTCTCTTTATTTATTTTTTCCTTCCTTGTTTCAGTATTAAACTCATTAATGTAACATAAAAGGATCCTGGTAAAGAAAAACAGTAAATTATATAGAATAATTTTTGTTCCATATTTCATGGGGTCCTAGTAAATGAGGGTCTAAACTTTAGGACATATGTAATATGTACTTCGTGGTACCCATCCAAGTAGAGGTTTGGTTATACTATATTAGGCATTTATAATAGAGAACCCATTTCCCCACTTTTGAGAATGCACAATCTCTTTTTTTCTGTTAATATTGCATAGTGATGAAAAACTTTTTAACTGGAATTAGAATTGAGTGGACATAGAAAAGTCATAAATGGATTAAATTCTTTTTTCCATGGCTGCATATGAGGCAAGAATTTCTGTCATCGTTTGAGTGTGGGGAGAAGTAGCAACAGCAGAATCATTCTATTTCCTGCTAATTATCACATCCCCATGCCTGGCCATCATGTGGCCATAAATACATTGTTTTGCTCCTCCAACTGTCTATATTGTATTTACTAGAAAAAGCTAGGTGACACAGTGTGTTAAGTAAATTGTGGTAGATCTGATTTCAAATACTATCTCAGATACCTATGAGCTGTGTTACTCTAGGAAAGCCACTTAACCTCAGTCTGTCTCAGTTTCCTCTTCTAAAAAAATGAAGAATGCTTTGCCAAACTTTAAAGTGCTGTATAAATGCTAGTAGTTGTTACTGTTATTTCCTGATCTTTTATGTTTATCAGAAATAAAACAGACTAGAAAATAACAGTGAATTTTTAAAAGTCAGAAAAACTATCAGAGGTTCATCAAATGAAGTTGGTAAGAGTGTCTGCTAGTAGCCATAATAGCAAAGTCCTGAATAGGACTGAGTAGCTAGCCTGGGAGCCATCTTTCAGTAAAATGTTTAACCCAGCCCAGAAGCTGAGCCCTGTGTCCACTAAGTAAGGGAATAAACAGTCTGCTTCACCTCACTGGGAAGTGATTTTGGTAGAAGGACATTTTCTAAATAACACTTGAATTTTGAGTCCATTATCCCCGGTTTAAAAAAAAAACGTTGCAATCAGTTCTGGTAGGTGAGATTGTTGACCTATGTTTTTTCCTATTATCTGTTAAGCAAATATCTTTTGTAAAAGCTAATTGAGGGGCAGCTAGGTGGCGCAGTGGATAGAGTATCAGCCCTGAACTCAGGAGGACCTGAGTTCAAATCTGGTCTCAGACACTTAACATTTCCTAGCTGTGTGACCCTGGGCAAGTCACTTAACCCCAATTGCCTCAGCAAAAAAAGCAAAAAAAAAAAAAAAAAAGCTAATTGATACTCATTGACTAAATGTTATTGGGGAGATGTTAATTGGTGACTGATTTTGAGGGAAATATTGGATGGGTACTCCTGAATATTAAAAACTACCTCCAAACACTTAAGATTATTTCAAAACTTTGATAGGAGAAATAGACAATTTCTGGGATATTCACTTACTAATTAATTCATTTGGAGACTGAGAAAGTGAATCCTGAGGCTTGTGCTACACACAATTGCTTTTTTAACATACAGTAGAATTCATCTATAAATTCAGTTGTATTAGGTCTATCCATTTTTCTTCCCATCCCCCCCTCTATTCGACACTTTTGGAGATCTTTATTTGTGTATTCAATATATTTTTATGAAATCTGATTGGACTCTTTGTTGTGTTTTGTTAAATAGGCAAATTTCATAAGCAAAAATCCACTTATTTTCATATCTTGGTTTGATTAGTATATAAATGGGGATATTAAGTTCTAATAAATCTTTTTTCTTTAAATTTTGGTTTGTTTTTATTTTATTATTATTGTTCCTATTTTTGAAATTCAGTGAACTTTTCCTTTCTGAATTTGGATGATCTGTCATCTGTTGCATATAAATTTAGTACTGCCTTTGTTTCATTGTCTATGATATCTTTAAATAGAATGTAGTTTTCTAGTTTCTCTCTTGGTATTATGAATTTTTATTTTTGTTTTGTCTAATTGCATGATTACAATTATTGTTTTTTCAAAATTAGTTATGATTTTCAATAGTTTTATTCTTTAATTTTAATTCTATAATGAATCTATTTTATATATAGTTTATGCATCGATATATACATGGAAAATACTTGTGGAAAATTATTGGATTTTGTTTTCTTATTAATTTTGGCACTATTTCATTTTATTGAATGTTTTAATCTACTCACCTATATAGCTATTATTTAAAGACATGTTTTTTTCTGAATTTTTCTTTTGTACTGATTTTTATTCAATTTCTCTTTTAAGTGTGTTTAACTTAGTCTGTAGTTTGCTTATACTGATTCTATCCTCATTCACTCTCCCAGATTTTCCCTTCAAACCTGTATATCTGCCCTACTCCAAATTTCTTAAATTTGCTTAAATTAATTATTCATCTTTCTTTCTTCTTATAAACTTTTTTGAATCCTCTATCCCCCTACTCAGATAAGCCTGTGGTTCAAAATTTTCCTTCTCCCAGATCGGTTCAACTATTATTTTAAATATCATTCTTTGTCGTGACTTTTGTCAAGATTTAATTTACTTTGTTTTCATCTTTATTTTTCTCACTTTCTAGCCTATTATGAATACTACTCTCTAATTTATGGGTTATAACATTTCCTCCCCTGCTTTGTTTTTTTCCCTCTGTATCCTTCATCAAGGTGGAATTTTTAGAGTACCAAATTTGAATTCTTTCCTCTGTTCTATTTCTATAGTATTGGTTTTATAGATATTGATCCATCTTCCTTCTTTTTCTGATGTGCCTAACTCTTAGGAAGGCAAGGAAGCAATATCAAATAGAAGCAGTGAATGCCATGTATTGATGTCACTTTTTATGAGTCCTGTTCCACCCTACTATTACCACAAATACTCCTAAAGAATGAAAGAAAAATCATTTAAGTACTTACTATATGCAATTTTCTGTGCTAGGTGCTTGGAATATAAATAGAAAAAAAAATAAGACACATATTCTCAAGTATCTCATACTCTAGTTGGAGAAAAAACAGATGAAAGAAACTTAAGTTGGAAAACAGATGGAAAAGCCTAGATGTGCTAAGGGTTCCATGGTAGAGTTGATAACAAGATCCATTGAACCTTTGGTTACATAAGTAGGCCAGATGACAATGCTAGAAGACTGAAGAGGATTAGAGCAGGGGAAGTGAGAATGACTGAAGAACCTTAGGAAACAATAATGGCAAATGATGAGGTTACCTATTTCATTAAAGCTGGTATGTGGAGTCAACAAACCCAAGGGGAAAAAAAGAAAAGGCACTAACTGCCTTTGTCAAATGGGCTTTGAGATAGCCCAAGGCTAGAGGAAAAGATGAGATGGGAAAAGTATAGAAATAATAATATTGCTAATAGTGGGGATCTTTCTGTGACTTGCTCACACTGATTTTCCTCTTTCTGCTTCTGTTTTTCCTGTCATTCTAGATGCTCATTATACCTAGGCACTCCCCATTTTTAAAATGTCTTTTCCACTGTTAAACGTCTATCTATTTTCATTGATGATTAAGCCTAACTTTGTAAGGTATGTTATTTTGAGTTGTACCTTGAGCTCTTTTGCTCTATGGGATTTTCTACTCCATTCTTTTCTCTACTTTCTCATGATTATTGAATAACTCTGCTTTGTTTAAGTTTGTTATTGCAACTGTGAAATTTAAGTACTATGTACTTTGGATGCTCTTATTGATGCCTTTTCTCTTTATATATTTGGTGTTTGATAACTTTGTCTAGTATTCTTCTATCCTTCATTCTCTGCCTCTTCTCTTTATCCTGAGCAGATCCTTTTAGCCAGAATGGATTACAAGGCAGCCTCAGGCTCCTCATATTGGGGAATATGGAGGTCATTCGTCGGGGTCCTGTCTGATTACCTTCCAGGTGGAGAGAAAATTAATTCCAACTGAGTTTTCTTAACTCTTTCTGTCAGACCTGAGGAAGACAGCCATATTGACAACCAAGCTGTTTCCATCCTAACTGTTCTCTTTTTCTTGACATGATGGGGCAGAATCAGATCCTCTCCTACTCACCAGATAGAGGGTATATAGGCAAAGTTTCTGTAACTATATAATATCACTGCCTACCAAAAAGCTGGATCTCCAGACAGCATATTTCAAGGTTCCCTTTATTCACATTTTCTTCATGACACCAGCTGGTATTTCTTCTGGGGTATGGAGTATTTGAGCAGAATCAATAAGCTTCAGGATCTCCTTGAGAATTACAATTTTTTGACATAAGTTCTGGCACATAATAAGTACTTCATTCTTTGACTAAATGAGTATTTTACTCATTCTTCTTTGTGGGTATCCAATTTGTTTTATCTGATTGTTGACTAAATGAATATTTGAGTATTTTATTCCTTCTTTTTAATGAGTAACCATTTTGTTTTACTAAATGACTATTTGTTGACTAAATGATTGAGTATTTTATTCATTCTTCTCCATGAATATCCATTTTCTTTTATCTGGTTGTGAATTACATTTATAGTTGTCTTTCTCTCTTGGATTTCTGATCTTTTGGCCTTTCTCTTACTATCAATAGCTCATTTCTGAATTACTATTTAATGTTCTCAGTTTGTCTTAAAAATAATTGACTTACTTTTCTATGGTTTCCCTTTTCACTCTCTTTGTCCTCTTACTTTGCCCACTGCATAAATTCCCTCAGAATGTTGTTTTGTTGTTGCTGATCTTTCATTCTCAAAGAGGCCCAATGAATCAAGTTATATATGCACAACCTCCTCTCCTTGGGGAATATAAGGAATTGGTTAGTATCGGCACTTTGAGTAAAGCCTAAAAAAGAAATTGACTTTTTCTTAGAGTGAACCTTTCCCATTCAAATCACTCTTTACTGGCCATGTTTCATGGTCCATAGTGCCCTGATTCCTCCATTTTGTTTTCTCTTTCCTAAAATGTTGGATAGAATTTGTATCTCGTATCTTTGGGGGTAAAAAGGTTTTAAGATGAGTCATTGTCACGAGAGAAAAGAACAAGGTAAGGACCCTCATATCTAGATTTTAAAACATAAGATTGTAAGATTTGTTTTCCTAAATGCCTAACCTGTCTACACTTATTGGGGGAAGTGGAGTGGGAAGTTGAAGAATTTAAATTCTCAGAAATTATTTCATGTTTTACTCTATACTTATTTACAGGCTTCTTTTTTCTGAAGTTTTTTTTGTTTGTTTGTTTGAAGATATTAGTGAAAAATAATTTCTCTACCATCTTACTGGTTACCTAACTCAGATTCATAAGAAAACATTTGCAATCTTTCAGGAGCAATGGAAAAAAATCTATAATATTGTTACTATCTTTTTTGGTGACATAAGGAAGAGGAAGCTTTTAATAAAGGGATATAGTTCTTACCACAAGAGTTCAAGAGTAATTTTTCCTTCAATTAAAAAAAAATAAATCATCTGAGGCCTAGAACTGACAACTAGAAATTTCCAACTTATAAAATTCATTTGTTTTCCAGCAATAAAACTGTTGTTTGTTCCTCTTCCCCACAATTAATCTAGGTTTGCAAAAAACCAAATATCCTTCCCCTTTCCTCCAGCAAAAAAAAAAGGAAGGAAGAAAAAAAAGTATTCTTAGCATTCATAAAAGAAAGTCAAAAAAAAATAGTGATGTTTCTATAACTGAAAAATGGTCAAAAAATATGAACAGACAATTTTCAGACAAAGAAATTAAAGACCTTTGTAGTCATTTGAAAAAAAATGCTCTAAATCACTATTGATTAGAGAAATACAAATTAGCACAACTCTGACATACCATTTCACACCTCTCAGATTGACTAAGATGACAAATATTGGAGGGAATGTAGAAAAACTGGGACACTAATACATTGTTAGTGCAGTTGTGAACTGAAGCAACTTGGAACTATGCCCAAAGGGCTATCAAACTGTGTATACCCGTCGATCCAGCAGTGTCTCTACTAGGTCTATAGCCGAGAGACATCATTAAAAATAGAAAAGAATTCACATGTGTAAAAATGTTTATGGCAGCCCTTTATAGAGTGACAAGAAACTGGAAAGTGAGTGAATGCCATCAGATGGAGAATGGTTGAATTAGTTGTATTATATGAATATTACAGAATATTATTGTTCTTTAGGAAAGATGAGCAGGCTGATTTCAGAAAATCCTGTAAAGGCTAATGCTAAGTGAAGTGAATAGAACCAAGAGAACATTGTACCCAGAGACAACAAATATATGTGATAATCAACTATGATGGGCTTGGCTCTTTTCAACAACGAGGTAATTCAAGGCTGTTCCAATAGACTTGTGATGGAAAGAGCCATTCACATCCAGAGAGAGAACTATGAAGACTGAAGGTGGATTACAACATAGTGATTTCATCTTTGCTATTTTTCTTTGCTTGCTTGGTCTTTTTTTTATTTCTCATTCCCCCCCTTTTCATCTGATGTTTCTTGTGCAGCATGATAAATGTGGAAATGTGTTTAGATTAATTGCACATGTTTAACCTATATTGGATTACTTGCTGTATGGAGTTGAGGGAGAGAGAAAAATTTGGAACACAAGGTTTTGCAAGGGTTAATGTTAAAAATTATCTTTGTGTATTTTTTGAAAAATAAAAAGCTATTATTATTTTAACACAAAGAAAGAAAATAGTGTAAAAAGAGGGATAAGAAAAGAGATTAGGGGTAGAGAAAGTAAGAGAAATATCTTGGTAGATAGAAGGTAACTTGGGATACTCACTTCATTCTTTTCTTGAAAACAAAATAACTTTTCACTCATGTGTTTTAGCTACCCAGATTCTCTAATTCATTGTCTTTTGATGTCTATTTGGATATGAAAGGTCAGTATTCTTTGTTCAAAGGAGGGAGGAGAGTTCAGTTGTATCCATATAGAGTATTTTCTTTCATTTTCTTTATTGGAATAGATCTTTGTCCCACAGAGAATTGTCTCTTTTTTCTATGGGTCTTTCTCTCTGTGCTCATTCATTTCTCTAGCTAAATCTTTTTCTTTACTTCCAAAAATCCACATGGCAGGCATCCAATTGTATTTATCCACTTCAACTAATTGACAGTCACATAACTGCAAATGATTTAAGGTATTATTGTGAGAGATTTCTGTTTGCCTCTTTAATTAAGCAGTTGTTCACAGGTGCATACAGTTACAACAAAATTAATTGATAGCTTTATATCACACTTCTTGAGCCTGCTTCTATTTGATGTTTGCAAACAGAACCAATAGATATGTCTTATCTTGTACAGAGGGTGCATTTCTCATTTTCCTTCAACAAAGGTTAGGACAGCTTGACCTAAATATTAGAAAGTCTATCCAAGCAGCACAGGTAATTTTACTGAGCAGGAAACAGAGTGGAAGTTTATTTATGGAACCATTTATCACCAATGATAAATAAAATTAGAAGAGCTTTATGTTTCTGGTTGCACAGCAAGTTTCCTGAATATCAAAAATCCTTGTTATTGAAACCAAATAGCTTCCTGTGAATGGTGTGGGCATAGCTTTTGATGATACTTAAGTATTGAATTCACTAAAAATGATTCCACTGTCTCTTGGCAGCCTTATTTTAAATTATAATTTACTGTTCAATTAAAAAATAGAAGCAAACCTATTATCTGTAAAGTTACTAAAGGTTTGGAATGATAGAGCAGTGCTCATAAATATGATTAAATCTCAGTGAATCAGCAATTTATCCATTTTTTCTAGTTCCGTTGCTTCTCCTGCTTCCTTATTTCATTGGACAACTCTGGGACATGACTCTTTTTATCACATGCTTGTAGATTGACTAATCCATCTGCTCCAATTCCTTTGGGCTAAATTCACAAGAACTTATAATTTGTCTAAGTATATTATCACTTAGCTACCATCTTCCCTTTTTTAAAAAAAGGATGTTGAAGATATTTTGTTAGATGCTACAATTAAATAAAAGTAAACTGTGTCCATATGGTTTCTCTAACCATTTGTTCTGAAAGTAAAAGGGATAAGACATTTTGTAATCAATTAGTCAACCAGCATCTCTCTATATACACTTTATTTGGTGATCTCATCAGCTCTTATGAATGTAGTTATCTATATTGATGATTGTCAAATTTACTTATTCAGTCAAGTCTTTCTTGCTGAGCTCCAATCTTTCATTTCCAATGCCTCCGTACATTTTGGACATCCTTAAATGGATGCCCTACAGATATCTTAAAATTAACATGTTCAAAATAACTCATTACTTTACTCTTCAAACCTTCCCCCTTCCTTTCTGATTTGTTGTCTACTAACATTACAATGTAAGTTTTTTAAGTGAGAACTATTTTTTTACTTATATTTCTATCCCTAATGCTTAATGCCTGACATATGGTAAGTCCTTAATTAATGTTTGTTTCCTTTCTTCCTTATTATATTTATTCTCTTAACATTTTTTGTTATTGTTCAGTCATTTCACTCATATCTGACTGTGATCCCATTTGAGATTTTTTTGGCAGAGATATTGGAGTAGTTTGCCATTTCCTTCTCCAGCTCATTTTACAGATCAGGAGAAGTGATATGAAATAAATCTGGAAAGGAAGACTGAAACCAGATTGAGAGGGGTATGTATTTGTGTGTGTCTGTGTGATGTGTGTTCATACTGAGACAAGAAAGAAAGAAAGAAAGTAGCATCAATGAAAGTTTTTTTTAATTATATAAAGAAAAAAAAAGGAAATTCAAAGAGAATAGAGATCACAGGAAAGCAATGGACATATCATGCTAATTTAATATAATTTTTAAAAATCCCAAGTTGTACATATAACAGAAATTCATATATATATATACATATATATATATTTGGTTTTTGTGTAAGGAAATATTCATATTGTTGATACTTGTTCACTTATAATTTGAAAAATCATTTGCTATAGTGAAATATTTATATAATTTCCCAGTAGCAACAGAAAATCAGTGAAGTTTCTGGAGCAGGATAATTAGGTGGTCTAGACCATGCTTTTAGGATCTTATTTTGGTAGCTCTGGGAGGGATGTTTTAGGAGGAAAGAAAAACTGATTGGGAGACTATTACAATAGTACTGTAACAAGATATGAGCTAGGATGTCTGGAAATCATGCTCTTAAAAGAAGTAAGCAATTTTTTATGAGAAATAAATGGAATTTGGGAAGTGGGAAGATAAAAATTTTCATTTTAGATACGAGTTTGAGATGACAAAAGTGCAAACAATGGGTTTGTCAGTATATTGTTATTATGGTGTCAGCTTGTATTTTGAGTGCATACATCTATTTTGTAGATATTTGGACAATTTGGATGGTGAGTATGTAATGCCTCCAGATAGAGATTTACAGAAATTTCAAATGTCTCCCATAATGTTTGAACCAAATTTTAGTTCTACTAGGAATGTATTATCTCCACTAGGAATGCTGTTTTCCCACAGCTCTTCCAAAACTGATTATTCCCATTTTTTTGTCATCTTTGTTAATTCTCTGAATTTGAGGTAAAATCTCAGAGTTCTTTTATTTTTGATGATTTGGAGAAATTATTCATGTAATAGTTATAATTCCTTTTTGAGAACTGTTCGTATTCTTTGGTTATTTAATCACTGGGGTTTGGCTTTCAGTAATTTTTTCACCTTATATCATATACCTTTTCCCCATGTATAAAGCCAACAGAAATGATGCACTAAAGCAAGAAAGGTAAATCTATTGAGACAGGACAAGGCTCAACACCAAGATAGTCTTACCACTGAATAATAGGGCACCTCTTTTGCCTGAGATCTCACACACAATACTAAATCATGCAGAATAATTAACACAACCTGTGGATTTCAAGCAGCATTGCTAAGAGCTGTTTTGCTATTATTAAACTCTTTCTAAGGAATTGACATTTCTAACAAATAGTTCATAACTATAATATAGTTAGTTGATATAAAAAATGGGAGTTAGGAAACTTCTACAATTGAAAAAATTTATAAAATATATTTAAAATGTCAAACCATATAAAATATATGTCATAGAACTCTTTAAAGGCATAAGAGCCAACTTCAAGCTTTTTTTATTTTAATTGCTTTTCCAGGCCAGTAGCAATTCAAAACAAAGGTCAATAAGGAATATGCTATTGGATATTGTCATCAGACCTTTTTCTAGCATGATTAAATCTAGCCAAGCACGAAAGGAGAATCAATTAAAAATCTAAAAATGTGCTAATAATCAAAATTGTTAAGTAATATTATACATGGCTAGCATTCATATTGCACTTTAATGTTTATAAAATGCTATTTACACATTATTTTGTTTTATTTTCTTAATGAACTCTGTTCCCAACAATTTTAATGATCTGGTGTTATTTTTATTCCATCTCTCACCTTCATGTTTTTGAAGAAGTTTTTATTCATACCTGTTTTGTATTCTCTCCTTGCCTCTATTTTTGGAATCACTAGCTTACTTCATGGCTCACCTTACATGCCACTTTGTAAAGGCCTTATTCTGATTCTCTTAATCTCCTTCCTCATTGTTAATGGTCCCCATCTTCCCTGTAATAACTTAATATTTAACCTGTACCCATTTCACACATATATTTTTGTACATGATGTTTCCTTGCCCTTCACCCTTTTTAGTAGAATGTGAACTTCTTGAAGGCAAGGGATGTTTCATTAGGAGTTAAACTCAAATAAGCTAGTCTATAATTTATAAAAACAATATCCTTCCTATCTTTTTAAAATCAAGACAGTTTCCTTTCTCTAGGTTTCTGATATCTTCCATATTCAGTTCTTTATTGTCTTTCCAAAAGGTCACTAATTGCAGTTTAGCAATTATTCCAATTCATTCAGGAGCATAAAATGAAGTTTATCTATGACTATATCTCTTTAAAGAAAGAGTGTCTCTTGTCATCTTTTTGCTTGCTTCTCTTGAGTTTCATCTTTTTGTTCATTTAAACTTGTTTCTCCAATTAAAACACAAGTTCCTTGAACACCAGAACTTTTATTTTTGCTATGTATCTTCAATGTTTAATACAATGTCTGATGCATCAGTACTTAATGGTTTATCACAAATAGACTAGCAATTAATTTTTTCATTTTTTGTCACTTTTGCCAATTTAACAGGAATAAGATAGAACCTCAGAATTGTTTTTCATTTGCATTTCTCTGATTATTACACATTTTGCACATATTTTCATGAGTGACTAATTGTCAATACCCTACTATCTTCAAATATATTCTCCATTTTGTGGCATAAGAAAACAAGATTTATTGTTATAGGGACACAGGCAGGCAAAGACTAATTCTGTGTACATTTTTCACTGTCTTTTGTAAGACTAAGTCAAATTCTCACTTTAGTACTCAGTGTGTTAAGAGGGAAGCACTAACCTGTAAAAAATGGACTGGCATTGATCATGCTCAAAGTCTTTAGATTTGTGGTCACATTTGCTTGTCTATTAATTAGATAATTTAGATCTTTAAAGATTCAGTTTGGACACCACACGTTCATTCGCTTTTATGCATATACTTTTCACAGACTTAAAAATTTTAATTTATAGTGTTACAGGGTTACATTTTATAATGTATAGGTATTATGCTCTATGTCAAGTTAGCTTTCGATTAAGGTTAATCCTGCTGAAATATCTACATCTGCTTTTCCCTCCCAGTAATGTTTATCACCTAATAAAAATGCTAAAGTTACCAAGGAAAGATGTTTAATTTGTTCTCACTGCTCAGTTGTATGTTGCATCCTATTTTGTAGTAAATGGCATAATGTCCCAAGTGGGCTGCCATACTGTCAGATACATTATTTATACATAACATTACTGGTTAATCAATGAACAAAAAAATGCAGTAGCCTTTTCTTTTCCTTTTTATCTTAAAGCTATAGCTGGCTGTGTAGTTTGTTGTTGGTTCTTTTTGGGAGGGGTATTCCTTATTATCTAATATCTTATTCAGGTTTTGGAGGATATTTTTTGTCATTGCTGAAAAAAAATGAACATGATGATTAAACCAGACTACAATGTATTATAAAGGGGGATAATAGGTAGTTAAATATATATTTTACCACTCTTTTGTTTTTACTAAAATACAAAGCAAATTATCTATTAATATACGTACTATTAAATGAGTAGGATAATCTCTTGCAAAGTGGTAGATAAATTCTCACTTTATCATACTGTCTCAGAAAAAGCTAAATTAAAAGGACATTCCTAGGCCATTTTGAACCATAAGCTAAACTGTGTCTATGTGACAGCTAACAAGGAATTAGTCATGAGTATGAGTGTTAGTTAATAGGGATATTAGCATCAATTCATAAAAGATAAATTTATAAATGCTTGTTTCTGCTCAACTTTAGTAAACTGCCCCCACCAAAAAAATATCCTGATTGGCTTGCAAGGAATTACTTCCATTTGTCTTTTCATTTTGTTTTATCTTAAACATTCTCTTTCTTGTATACTAATACTTGGATTCAATAATAATAGTCTAGAAAATTTTGTTTTCCATTTATGAAAAAGAGGATTCAAAAATTTTAATATTTTTTAAAAGTTGAGAAGATGGTTACTAAATCCAGACTCCTTCCAAATTATTAGAATGAATGTAAAAGAACAGCAGTTTGCTATGTAATTATAGAGAATAATACTGTGCATCCCATTCTTTATGTGAATATGTATGTATATATCATATAGAGGAAATATGTCATAGTAGAAAGAGATTTACTGAAGAAATAAGGCAGATTTAACCTTTAGTATCCCTTAACAATGCTATAAGATTATAAAATACAAGGGGATTACTTATCTGAATTGATGGAGGGGATTTCCACATTAAAAGTGTCCCCATATGGATGAAATGCATATTTGAACCCAAAATTACAAATACATGTACACATTTCCTATGCATGCATATACATGAAAATACATATATATTTAGTGTTCTCTTATGTGTGTGCAAATATGTACATATGGCATGTATGTAATGTGTGTGAATATACTTGTTGCAATTATGATCATAAAATTTTATTTTATATATAAACTCTATTATATATTTTTATATATACATAAACACTATTTTATATATAAACACTAATAACTCTGGTTCTTTTCTGCCTTTCACAGATTCTTTCTAGACTCTATAGAGGCAGTAGTCCAAAAGAGAAGCAATGTTGCAAACTAATAGAATTTACAAGATATAGGGGGAAGATCTCAAATAATCATCAATAAATATACTTTTTGCATGCCTATCATATGTTAGACAATGAATATTTGCATGAAGGAAAAGAGAGTGTTTCTTTAAGGGCTCAAAATTTTAATCAAACAAGATTTTTATAAGCTTAAACAGATATTTAGTAGGGGGAAATATAACAGCATTTAATAACTGAAATGAAAAGATTGTTTTTACTTTAGCTCATTTTGTTATATTTTTATTAATAGAAATTTCAGATCAATACAAAATATTCTTCTCGGTTCCAGTGATTGAATATGAATACATTATGTGCATACAAAAATAGTGATAATCTAAGTTGATACAATAGTTCATTTTGCATTAGTGTCCTAGATGGGACAATGTTAAGAAGCAATTTAAATGAAATTCATTTAAATGTCAGCTCTCATGCTTGCGATTTTTCTATAATTGGTTATTTAATTAAAATAATTCTCATAGTCATTAATTTAGACTAAAACTTGCTGTGCACTGACATGTTTTAATTACATGGTATTAACAAAATTGATATGCTTTAAAAAAGCATGGTTAAATTTTAAACAAGAATAAATTAGAAATCTCATAGATCATCCTACTTAGAGTATTTATGAGGAAAGTCAGTCATTTTAAATGTTGATTATAAACAAAGTCCAACCATTATTGTTTGCACATCTCATTTTGGATCTCAGAGCTGTGGAAAACTATTTTCTTTTTCTTCAGGACTTCCATCTTTGCATGCCTTTAACCAACACAGAAAAAAAACCCATAAAAATTAACTGGTTATTCAGTCACTACCACCAAACATATTCAAGAAGAGATTTTATAACAAGTGTTTATATGTTATTGGAACTATGATAACATTTAGACAAAACATATGTTTCTGAATCTACACTGGGAATAAGAAAATTATATATATATGTGTGTGTGTATATATATACACTTTCATTTTAAGATTATTCACAGAGAGATAAAATAAGAAGAGTAGTTCAAGAAAATAGGACAATAATGTTTTAACGTTAAAACGAAATGAGGTTACAATTGTGACCATTTTACATTCTCATTTCAATCTTTGTCAAAGGACTAGATAAATATTTTACCCTTTTCAAATCACAATTACAATCTTTGTCAGTAGTATGAGAAATCAGAATTTTAGTGTTTTCTATGAATTAGAGGATTTCTATATTACTTTGACCTTTTTAATATTCTGTAGTTTAATTGGATGGACAGTCTACTTTTCCCCAGGATTGCCAATCTTTTTATTTAATAAATTTACTGACACAAAGCTCTATTTTAAACACCACTGCCCCTTTGTTCTACTAGTATTGACTCATCAACTGGTTAAAATATGACTTTTCATCAATGAATATTTCTGCATTTTGTACTGGTTTACTGTTTTCTAAAGATTCACTTGGGATATCTTCTGAGTATTGTAATTCATGAGACATAATCTAGAAAAAGGAAAAATACTTCAGGAATCATAGTACTAATTGAATATTTCCTCACTCTGATCCAACTTCTAATTAGTATATGTTTGCAGAGGTCAAAAAGGTTTGACTCATATCACATGACTTTTCCCAAGATGTCTTCTTTCAATTTGTTTTGATAGTCTTCCAAATTTATGATAAAAATGAATACTTTCCAAGTCCACTAGATTTGTGATCTTATCAATGTTAAACCAGCTCCTTTCCTTCAATGATACACATGGTAACTCATTATTTTCCTTTCAGTCTTTCTGACTCTTTATTATCTATGTTCTTTTGTAAATCCTCCATAGGGAATTCCTCAACAGACTGTGATGGAGGTAGGATGGAGAACATCTGTCTTAAATCTTTTCAGATTGCCAGGATATCAAAGGCACGTGTGAAATATCTGTTCAAATAACCAGCTATTATATTTCTCTCCTACCACCTGAATAGCCTAGCTTTTTTTGTTTGTTTGTTTTTGTTTTTGTTTTTTTGCTTCTTGCTGAGGCAATTGAGGTTAAGTGACTTGCCCAGGGTCACACAGCTAGGGAATGTTGTTAAGTATCTGAGACCAGATTTGAACTCAGTTCCTCCTGACTTCAGGGCTGGTACTTTATCCACTGTGCCACCTAGCTGCCCCTAGACTAGCTTTTTTAATGGAAAAAAGTGGGAAAAAGCACATTGTTTTATGATAATGTTCATAGTTTTCAACTATTTCTGTGCCATGAAACCAGAGAGCTATAGTA
>JAJPUD010004624.1:126317-147687 GCA_023553655.1 Myrmecobius fasciatus | reverse complement strand
CAGATCCTGTGTAATTCTAATGACAGTTCCTCGGTATTTGAACTGTTTCTTTCTAGCTGCTTGCAATATCTTTTCCTTGGTGCGATAATCCTGAAATTTGGCCACAATATTCCTTGGGGTTTTAATTTTGGGGTCTCTTTCTGGAGGTGATCGGTGAATTCTTTCAATGCCAATTTTGCCTTCTGATTCTAAAACATCAGGGCAATTTTCTTTCATGATTTCCTGGAAGATAGCATCCAGGTTCTTTTTTTCATCGTGGCTTTCAGGGAGTCTGATAATCCTTAAATTGTCTCTCCTGGATCTGTTTTCCAAGTCAGTTGTTTTTCCTAGGAGATATTTCATATTTTCTTCTATTTTTTCATTTTTTTGTTTTTGTTTAACTGATTCTTGAAGTCTTATTGAGTCATTTACTTCTATTTGTTCAATTTTAATTTTTAAAGTATTATTTCCTTCAGTCATCTTTTTTAGCTCCTTTTGTAGCTGGCCAATTGAATTTCTTGATTCAATGCATTCTTTTTCCATTTTGCCAGTTTTATTTTTCAGTGAATTGTTGTCTTTTTCCACTTCACCAATTTTGTTTTTCAGTGAATTGTTGTATTTTTCCATTTCACCAGTTTTGTTTTTCAGTGAATTGTTGTCTTTTTCCAGTTCACCATTTTTATTTTCCAGTGAATTGGTGATTTTTTCCAATTCACCAATTTTGTTTTTCAGTGAACTGTTTTCTTTTTCCAATTCGCCAGTCCTATTTTCCAGTTTTTGATATTTCTGTTGCCCTGATCTCAATTTATTTCCCCATTCTTCTTCTAGCTCTCTTTTGAGATTCTTAATGCAATCTTCCAGGTAAGCTTTCTGAAAGGGAGACCAACTTAAGTCTGCCTTTCTGGCTTCATCTGGGATTGTTTTCATAATGTCAGGATCTGGGGACTGTTCTATTTTTTCTCTGTAAAAGCTGTCTATGGTGAGAGCTCTCTTCTTCTTGCTCATGATTTAAAGTTGGGATATCGGTCACCAGCAGAACATACTGCAACAATTTGTGTTTGCCCTGGGGCAGTTTGCCGAGTTGACTTCCGGTCTGAGGCTGGTCGGGCTAGATTCGCACTAGGACCACATTTTCAGCTGCTCTCTATCCACCTTTACCAAAGGCAGATCTGCCAAAGCACCTGCCCGCAAGCAGAACAAAGTGGCCCAGGCATCTCCCAGGGGCTTCCTGGGTGCCTAAAATCCACCCCTCTATAGCAGCCCTGACTGCCACCCCGGGTGGAGTCTGATCGTGACCAGTGGCCGATTTCCCCTGAGGCTAACCTTCTCCAGAATTCTTTCAAGGTAGATTTTTGATAGAAGTGCATTGTAGTCCAAATGTCTGGCAGAGCCCTCACTCCAAAACCAGTTGGAAGGCTCACTTTGTCTGGGTCTGAGAGAAGGTCTCAGGAATTCACAGAGAATGGTGTCTGCAGTTCGCCATCTTGGCTCCGCCCCCCCCCCCCAAAGAGATCTTAAAGGAAGGAAAGGGACTCACATGTGCGAAAATGTTTGTGGCAGCCCTTTTTGTAGTGGCAAGAAACTGAAAACTGAATGGATGCCCATCAGTTGGAGAATGGCTGAATAAGTTATGGCATTTAATGTTATGGAATATTATTGTTCTATAAGAAAAGATCAGCAGGATGATTTCAGAGAAGCCTGGTTAGACTTGCATGAATGATAATCAATTCTGATAGACATGACTCTTTTCAACAATAAGATGATTCAGACCATTTCCAATGATTTTGATATGAACAGAGCCATCCACACCCAGATAGAGGACTGTGGAAACCAAGTGTGGATCACAACATAGCATTTTCATTATTTTTGTAGTTGTTTGCTTGCATTTTATTTTTTCTCATTTTTTCCTTTTTGATTTGATTTTTCTTGTGAAGTAAGAAAATTGTATAAATATGTATACACATATTGGATTTAATATATATATTTTACCATATTTAACATATATTGGATTACTTGCTATCTAGGGGAGGGATGGGCAGAAGGGAGGGAAATTGGAACCCAAAGTTTTGCAAGGGTTAATGTTGAAAAATTATTCATGCATATCTTTTGGAAATTAAAAAGCTTTAATGAACAAAGAACTAGAACTCAGAAAAAAATATAAATTGTCCTGATTAACCAAAAAGGATTTGAGCTACTCAAATAACCCTATCTTAGGGAAAGGAATTGATCAAGCCATCAATGACCTTTCTAAGACATCCCCAGAACCAGATTAATTCACTAGTGAATTCTAC
Organism: Myrmecobius fasciatus; assembly: GCA_023553655.1. Taxonomy (NCBI): domain Eukaryota; kingdom Metazoa; phylum Chordata; class Mammalia; order Dasyuromorphia; family Myrmecobiidae; genus Myrmecobius; species Myrmecobius fasciatus. The sequence continues at coordinate 145,417 of JAJPUD010004624.1, read as the reverse complement.
TAAATATTTAAGGATCATTTAATCCCAATAATATGCAAGATATTTGGGGGGAAATAGTTAAAGAAGGATGTCTATTAAATTCCTTTTATGGCACAGATATGGTTTTGATAGTTAAATCAGGAAGAAAAACAACACAGAAAACTATAGAACAATTTCCCTAATGGATATTGATGCTGAAATTTAAAAAATGATATACCAGCAAAGATATTATAGTAATATATCACAAAGATCAGGCACTATGATCAGGTGCCAGGTATGCAGAACTAGTTCAACATTAGGAAAACTATCAGCATAATTGACTATAACAGGAATATAAACAACAGAAATCATATGATTTTATTAATAGGAAAAATCTCTGACAAAATATAAGCCCTGTTTCCAATAAAACACCAAAAGGCATAGGAATCGGGGGAGCCTTTCTTCAAATGACAAGTAGTATTTATCTAAATCCAAGAGAAAACATTATCTGTAATGCTGATAAATTTGAAACTTTCCCAATAAGATCATGAATGATACAAAATTATTCATTATCACTGCTTTTATCCATTATCACCACTTTGATATTGTACTAGAAAGGCTAACTATAGCAATAAGACACAAAAAAGAAACTGAAGGAGTTAGAATAGAAAATAAAGAATCTAAACTATCATTCTTCCCAGATGATATTCTTAGAGAATCAACTTTTAAAACCTCATTGAAACAATTAAGAACTTCAGAAAAGTTATAAACATAGAATATCATTATTTCTATACACTATTAACAAAATCCAACAAAAAATGATAAAAAGAAATTCTATTTAAAATAACTGCAGGCAACATAAAATACTTGGGAACCTGTCCACCAAGACAAATCTAGGGATTATATAAATACAATTACAATTTTTTGTACACAAATAAAAAGAGATCTAAACAATTGAAGGAATATTCATTACACATGAATAGGCTGACCTAATATAACAAAAATGACGACTCTCCCTAAATTAATTAACTCAGTCTGTCTCATGCCCATCAAACTACCAAAGAATTATTTTAGAGAACTAGGAAGAAAAAGTATCAAAATTCATCAAGAAGATGATAAACAAGACAATAAAATATGGTAGCAGAAAGAGCTAGAATTTGAAGTCAGAAACTCTGAGCTGAAACTGTTATTTTGCATTTACTATTTCGCCTTTGAAAGTCATTCAGCTTCTCTGGGTATCAATTCTTTCATCTATGATATTATTAAAATTGTGAAAAATTACAAAAATTAGAGATTGGACTATTTCTAAGGTTCTCTATCTCTGAATTCTTTATGATTACATAAGCAGTTATATGTGGGGGTCCCTTCAGATTCTAAGATTGATTTCATGAGTTTTTCCATGATAGATGCATGTTATGAAAAAGAAATGAGACTATACAGAGGATACAGAAGAAAAAACATATACATGGATTCTTTTGTATGTAGTTTTAAAGACCAATACTACTTGGATTATAGAATTCATAAGTTATAGGTATTTCAGTCTATTTTTCAGGATGAATGATTGAAAAGACCAACACGTTTGCCTTTTGCTCAGGTTAATTACATTGCTTGTTGTGAAAAAGTAATAATTTTGTCCCAAAATAGGGTTTTAATATTTTGTTTTATATATAAAACCTTAACTTATCTATACTGTACATTTACTTAATTGAAAAGTTAAAGTGTGTTTGTGTATGGGGGAGGGGTCCTTTCATAATTCTTTCTAAATAATGTTTAATCATTTCAGATAAAATATTTTAGATTTTATTCCTAAGTATGGTGTAGAAGTAGTTTTTATAACAATTTGCACCAAAATTTATACCATATTGAATAGTGATGGGCTTTCCTTATCCTGTCCGATGTTCATCCTTGCCTCTTAATTACCTGTATTTCCCCTGCCTCTTCAGTAAAAAGGGGTCAATACTGGAGCATCAAAGTTTCAGTTTCTCCATTTCCTATTTTATTTCCCCATACTTTTTACATGAAGTGTATACTACAGATTACCATTTAAAAAGTTTGTTGAATTGAGGATCATTCTCTATATAAGACTCACAAGGTATATTTATGGCTTTAGGTTTTAAGCACGTTAACTTCAAAAGATACTGTGAAAAAATTTCCTCTCTAGCAAGGATAGCATATATTGCAGCTTTGCAAATGCTAGGTGACAAGACCACAATCACTGAAGCAAAGTAAAGTTGAGGAGTGAGCTCAGGACTTTATTAAGTAATTTAATTTCAGAACTCACAATTAATTGGTCTATTAGCCAAAAGCAGCAACAACACAAACTAAAGATCTTCAGAAAAGGATACATAAGATTTTTGATTCCTCACTTCTCTTTTCCTGGTAGGAAATTTTATATTCTCATCCAGAACTTTCTAAGGCCATTTATCTGTCCCATTCTAAAAAGCCTGTATCTCCATAGTACAGGAAACCTAGTCATTATCAGATGGTGCATTAACTTTTCTTAAAACTATTTTTATCCATCTTCCATCTTTTTGGAATTAAATTTCCCTAAACCTCCTTCTAGAAACACAAAGTTTATTATTATTGTTGTTGTTGTTATTTCCAAGGCTTCTTTATTCTCAGCTGCATAGAATGTTAATTTCTTTATGGATTAAACCAGTCTTCCCTAAACCTAGAATAAATAACCAATATACCTCTAATCTTTGAAAAATCTGGGTTTATCCAGTTCGTTTAGAAGTCTTCTCAGTACATTTCCTTATGCTTTCCCAGGGAAATAGAGAGATAACTAAAAATTCTGGTACCAAGAGTAAAGTAGGGTGAGAGGAGCTACAGACTTCTTTCTTGGAACCTCAGTCATCCTTGTTCTCTCCTTCCAGTAAGTGGTGTCTCTATTGGTAAATCTGTGTACATTGTTAACCAGTCTCTCTTACCCTCAGTGTAATGATAGGGAGTGGTATCTACTGATCTTTTGCCTCTATTACTGTAAAGTTTAAAACCATGTAGAAGGAAGAGCATTTATTAAGCACCTCTGACCAAATACTGTACTAAGGGTTTTACAAATATTATCCTATTTGATCCTCACAACAATCCCTGGTGTAGATGTTTAAATTATTCCAATTTTATAGTTGAAAAAAATCAAGGCAGACTGAAGTTGTGACTTTCCCAAGGTTTCACAACTGGAAAGTATCTAAGGCTGGATTTGAAATTAGATCTTTCTGACTCCAGACTCATTGTTCTGTCTTTTTATACTTATTAGAAGCCTTGGGAGGAAATAGAAGGGCTAAGATAAAATAAACTTGGAGATGGGGAAAAGGCTCAGAATACAACCTCAGAACATCCCAATTTTGCCCTTGATCCTAGGCATACTCAATCAAATATAGGTTTAAGGTTAAGGCAGGCTCTGAGAGAGAAGTACCATAGTGATAATACTTGGCATGGCAGTCCAAGTATAAAAGAGTGGGTGGATATGGTTATGCTTTGTGAAGAGTACATCCACATGAAGAGTGATTATAAGAAAAAAAATCTAAATACTTCCTAAATTTTGGTACCTTGGAGCAGGTTCCCTTGCAGTCCTTTCCTAGTCAAGCTTCTTCTAAGAGCCACTATAATATGACTCATGTTTAGGCCTTTGCTCAAAGAAAATGGGTCCTCAGCTTCTATGCAAAAATGAAGGCCAAAGAGAAGTTGACTATAGAATGAATTCTTTTTTTGGCAAAGAATAATAGAAAAAAACACAAAGGGCTCACTTAAGGCAAGACAATAGTCAAGATAATTCTTGTCTTCTAGTGGTCCTACTATTGCAAGAGATCCATATAGCCACCTGATTCATAGTATTATTGAAACTATAGATATGGATTACTCTTCATCTAGATATGACTTTTCTCTTGGCGGGGTAATGAGAGTATGCTGGCTTCTTTCTTGGAACCTCAGTCATGCTTGTTCTCTCCTTCTAGTAGGTGGTGTCTCTATTGGTAAATCTGTGTACATTGTTCACCAGTCTTTCTTACTCTCAATATAATAATGGGGGAGGGGGTGCCTACTGATCTTTTGCCTCTATTTCTGCTTTTACTATTCTCTTACTGTGTACTTTTAGAGCCCAAACTGAGGACTAGCTCACATTGTCTACATTATCATGAAGTTGGTGTTAACTCTAGAATCCTCATGGAAAACACAACTCCATAATTGTAAACATTATCAATGCCAGAATAAAGGGGGTCATCAATTGAGAAGGAAGAACCAATATCAAGAAAAGTCCATGTCTTGTTAAAAAGGTATCCTTATGGAAGGAATTTCATGTGTTGTACAGAAAACAATAGAGGAGAGTGAGAATTGCCTCTATTTTGCATACCTCTCTGTGCATGCTTTACTACCCCAGAATCCCTCAAATATTAGAAAATTCCCTACAAATCAAGAGTTACATCAGAGGGGAATGAGGATTTAATGGTATAAGAACTATTTTTGTACCTTTTCTTAAGCTAACAACTTATATCAGTTCATACTTGGAGGAAATCAATCCTATATATCTCCACCCTACTTCCATGCAAATTAGCCATTTCTTTTTTCTTTTAAAATATACTGAAACTGAACTTGAGACTTGATTGGCTTAAGGGTCTAAAGACTTAAGCTAAGGACATTATTATTTCTTGGTTGCCTGAGTAAAAAGAGCCACAAAGAGCTACCAACTCTATTTGATCCTTGCTTGAGCAGTAATGATGGGCAACTAAAATCAGGAGAACTTCATTCAAATGAAACATATTCTTCCATTGCTATGGATAAGCAAAGTTCCTTTTATTAACTCTTAAGTGACATACAAATGTCTTATTTCATTCTAACATGGATCAAAAATAGGGGAATGACCTGAGTCAGGCTCAGCTGGCTTAGAATTGAGCCAATTTTTGGTCAGCATACTTTACTCAGCCTTGACCTCCAAAAATTTTAACTGTTTAGCTACTGTAATGGTATAGGCTTGTTCCATTATTATCATTTTACAAATTTTTTATCTAATTTTTTATTTTTAATTTTCAAGATAATTTTTATAAGATTTTGATTTCCAATTTTTTTCTCTCCTTGTCCTCCCTCCTCCTCAAGATGGAAATTTAATAGAGATTATATATTTACAATCATATTAAGCATATTTCCACATTAGTCATGCTATGAAAGAAGACAGAACAAAAGGGGAAAGCCATTTGAAAAAAAATTTAAAAATTAAAGTGAAAATTTTATGTTTTGATCTGCATTCAGACTCCATAGTTCTTTCTTTGAATGTGAATTGCATTTTCCATTATGAGTATATAAGAATTGTCTTACATCATTGTATTGGTGTGGAAAGTTAAATCTATCAAAGTTGATCATCACATAATGTTACTGTTCCTGTATACAATATTCTCCTTGTTGTAGTCACTTTACTCAGCATCAGTTCATGTAAGTCTTTCCAGACTTTAATTAAATCAGCATGGTTATCATTTCTTACAGAATAATTATATTCCATTACATTCATAACCCATAACTCATTCAGCTTTTTCCCAACTGATGGGCATCTACTCAATTTCTAATTCTTTGCTACTACAAATACAGCTGCTACAACATTTTTATATATGTGAGTCCTTTTACCAAAAGGATCTCTTTGGGATACAGACTCAGTAGTGACACTGCTGGATTAAACAGTATGCACAATTTTGTAGCTATCGGGGTATGGTTCCAAACGCCCACTCCAAAAGAACTATGGAGTCTGAGTGCAGATCAAAACATACAATTTTCATTTTATTTTTTTTTTATTTTTTTTCAAGTGGCTTTCCTCTTTTGTTCTGTCTTCTTTCATAGCAGGACTAATGTGGAAATATGCTTAATATGATTGTAAATGTATAATCTCTATTAGATTGCCATCTTGAGGAGGAGGGAGGACAAGGAGAGAAAAAATTGGAAATCAATTTTTTGGATCACTTCACAACTCTACCAACAATGTATTAGTGTTCTAATTGTCCCATATTCTCTCCAACACTTATCATTTTCCTTTTCTGTCATATTAGTGTATCTGACAGCCATGAGGTGGTACCTTAGGGTTATTTTAATTTGTATTTCTTTAATCAGTAATGATTTAGAGCATTTTTTTCAAATAACTATAGATAACTAATTTCTTCATCTAAAAACTTCTCATTCAGATCATTTGACCATTTATCAATTGGGGAAATTATTTTCATTTCTCATGTGAGATTAATGTTTATAGACATAATAGATATTTAGTTGAATCATTTCAGATGAACCACCATTGAGATTAGTTATTGTAATGGATAAATAAATATGGTACATTAATGCAACAAAATGCTATAATTCATTTAAGATGAGGAATACAAAGAAATATGGACTTTATAGAGCAAAACAAAGAAAACAGAAACAGAATACACACTACAACCATATAGGAGGTACAATGAATGAGAATGATTAGATGAGCAATTTTAAGACCTGGGAGCAAGTGATTGAAAAATTATAATGACACTTTACGCATTGAAATTAATTAATGTAATGTAAGTCATTACTAAACAAGTTGTTAGTTGTAATGATGTTCAATGTTAAATTTTTAATTGAATGTTTGTGTTTCTATATTGTTTTGTTCTTTTGCTAACTCTCCAGAGTTACATTTGGCTTTAGAAAATCAAGTTCTTCCTTCCCACCGTCCTTCTTCCCCCACCCTCCCTGGCCCCCAACTTTCTTCAGAGAATATTCATTTCCACTACTGTTTGGTACTAGGGTGGGAGTATTATATTCTAAGTAAAAGTTTGTATGAAAAAAATGGAAGAGTAATTTCATGCTTAGCATTGAGTACTAGTCTTTTCCTTGAAAAAGCTGTGGATTGTCATTAACTGACAAATATATTCTGCTGCCAAGATCTTGCAAGAATTGTCTTTGTTGTCTGATGCCAAACATGCTCTTTAAATGCTAATGAACAAAGTATGCCATGCATTCTGCTCTTGATGGATTATGCCTATACCTTCTGTGGTCAACAGAAGGGGAATTCCCGGCCCATATGATTTCCATTCTGGCATGCTCATCTCCTCTATGCTCACAAGCCTACATTCACTCAAATATATGACTCAATCAAGTTTTTCTATTGAACATAGATAGCATCCTCAGCTAGCTTGCATTGAATTGAACAAATAATCTTATCAGACTGAAAAACTGTGCTGAAGAAATGATGTTACCAGATTGGAAATAGCTAGATTTCTCTCTGTGTCTCTGTCAGTAACTTTGTCTCTGTCCCTGTCTCTCTGTCTCTTTCTCTGTCTCTCTCTGTCTCAGTCTATCCCCTTATCTCTCTGTCTCTGTCTATCTTTATGTTTCTGAGAGTCTGTGTCCCTCTGTCTCTGTCTCTATGTTTCTGAATCTGTCTCACTCTTTCTCTGTCTCTCTCTGCCTCTGTGTCTGTCTGCCTATCTCTATCAATCTGTCTATTACCCTTGCCCTTGCCTTCTCTCTCTCTGTCTCTCTCTCCTCCTCTGTCTCTGTCTCTGTCTGCATCTCTCTCTCCCTTCCTCCCTCCCTTCTTCTCCCTCTCTTTTCTCTCAAATTCTCTCTCATTATAATCCTACCATTAAATTTGTTTTTTTCTTTACTTGCATGACTCATGTTATTTAAGTTGTGATCATTTCAAAAAAAAAAAAATATTGGAGCTTTTTTTTTAGAAATCTCACATCCATTAAGCTGTGCATAAAATCCATATTATAGTGCCTTCTTCATTCCATTATTTTTAAAAATTACTAAAGTGAGTTGAAGTTCTTGTAGGATATAAGCAGTATTTGATATACCATAGAAGTTCCTTTGGTTGCTATTGAGGGAGTCATGTATTAATTTCTAATTTAACATCTTCAGTCCTTTCCTATCAGTGATTTTGATAACTAACATCAACAGTATAAACCATTCAAATGTCTGTTCCCAAATTCTCCTCATGTTTACTTCTCCCATTTTTGGGTGAAATTCATGTTTTGTGGTCCCTCTTCTCCATACCTGCTTCATTTGATGTTAATCAACTAGAGGTTGTAAGAATGAGAGGTAGATTAATAGTGGGAGAAAAAAAATGTCAAATGGCATAAGGATTTTGTAAGAAATTGGATTTCAATTGTTATTTTTAATATCAATAGATATCAAAGAAAACACTGAATAAAACATGTATAATTATTAATCAAATAAATGGGAGTTATGAGAAAAAACAGGATGAGTTATTAATTTTAAAAATAGAAAAAGAAATAAATTGTTACTAGTTGGGCAGAGGAAGAAAGGTTCAAAAAATTTGTTTTTCAGGGATAAACTAAACAGTAGAATATTGGAATTTTAAATCTGGAAAGGGCCTGGACTATTCTCTCCTAGCCTTTACATGTTTTAGAGGAAGATAATGAGTCTCAGTGATATGAAATCATTGGCTCTAGTTCACAGACACCAGATTTTGAAATCACATCTTGCCTCACAACATTCAAACTAAAGTATAGAGAACAAAGATTATAGAATTGTTTGTTGTTGTTATTTTCATTTTTAAAGTTTCTTCTTCCATTAAGTGAAAAAAAACAAAAAAAACAAAAAACAAGCCATGAGTGGCCAGAATGTGATTGGTGGTGGAAAGGAGTGCTTAGTAAAACCATTGGAATTTATATATATCCTCCAAGGGATTAGCCTTCAGTGCTAGTTGTTCACTAGTTTTTTTACTTCATTGGGATTCTCAGTGTCCTAGATTATGGAAACAGTTGAATTGCTTTTTCTCTTGCACATAATTTCTTTTTTGAAAAGGACTGAAAAAAATCTAATCCTATACCTTATTAGTTACATGACTTGGAAGGCTAAGTTGCAATTAAATGAAAATAAATCACAAGTTGTCCTTGGAGAAAGAAACAAATGAGTTGATGATACAGAAGATGGGGTAAAGAAATTCTACAAAGATTCATTGAAATCCTTCAAACCAAATTAAAATATACTTTAATGCTCAAAGACTTCAAGACAAAAATAGGCACAGAGAATGATAGTGAATATTACCTTAGATTCATATTTAAAAAGTGTATAGCATGCATAATCTTTGAGGATCTTTATTCTAATAGTCCCATGCATAGATGAGTCTCAAAGCATAGTAGCAAGGCTACCTCCTTTCCTGAGAATTCTAAAATACCCCTCAGAAGTTAGGGGTGTCTTTTATTAAAGTCATTGACCTAAGCTCTTCATTGGTTAGATAGGTGGCATAGTGAATGGAGTGGTCAATATTGAAGTTAGGTACACTGATGTTCCTGAGTTTAAAATTGCCTCAGATTCTTATTATCTATGTAACCCTAGGCAAGTCACTTACTTCTATTTGCTTCATTTTTTTCATCTGTAAAATGAACTGAAGAAGAAAATGCAAAGCCACCTTAGCATCTTTGACAAAAAAAAATCCAAATGGAGTCACAAAGAATCATATCTGACTGAAAAATGTCTGAACAATATGCTAAGCTTGTGGATATAAATAAAAACAAAAAAGATTGACCTTGTCTTAAAGGAACTTCTTGTTATTTTCATTCTTTGTTTTTCAAGAAGATCAATGACATCAAGGAGTGATGTCCCGAATCCTTTGTGAGTTGGATTTAAGTGATGTAGAGCTGCATCGAGTCATCAGGTTTATTCTGTCTTTCAGTCATCAAAGTTCAATGGCAAGATGAAAGTCAGGATGGCTGACGATGGCTCACATTCAGTGGATGACTTTAGCCTCTTTGATGTTTGGCCAAATTCTAAACATTCCATAGGACCTGCTTTAGTTGCCTTCAAATCATTCTCATCCACCAATTTTTATTAGGGAAAGTCTTCACATGCTTGGAGAAGATATCCCTCTAATTCAAAGACAGGTTTGAGACCTGTTAGTTAACTTTAACCTGCTCTTCTGAGATGATTTTACCAGGATGCTGTGCTTCCCAGGAGTTTATATTTTAATGGAGGAAGATGATACATGAAATTAGTGGATGGGTTAAAAGGAACCCATGATCAAGATGCCTAGAGAGTCAAAAACAGAGTTAGGAGAAGGAAGGAGCGCCTGAATTCTTTCTCAAAATGGAAATATGTGGAATAATTCACCAAAGGAAGGGAGAAAAGGTTTTCCAGAATGAGTAAGTAGGTGAGGCCTAGTGGTAAAGTCTAGGGGATAATCAGAAACAGAATTAAGAGGGGAGTGAAGGATAAGTGACTTATGGGACTTATAGGAACCTAGGATCATCATTTTAGTATTTAAAGGTACCATTTGCATGCTTGAAGAGAAGGGAAGAGAAAAGGAAAGGATAAAGATATGAATTAGTTATTACTAGGTGCCATAAACTGTGGTAAATTCTTAACAAATATGCCATTTTAGCCTCACAACAACTCTGCAAGGTAGGTGATATTGGTATCTCCATTTTATAGTTAAGTAATCATAGAGATATGATGTGTCTAGGGCCATTTTGCAGTTGAGGAAACTGGGTCACAGAAAGGTTAGGAGATTTACCCAGAGATACATAGCCAATAAATATCTGAAGTAGCATTTGAAACCATATCTTCATTGCACAAGGTTAACATTGCTTGCTGTTTTGTGGTGGGGAGGGAAGAGGAAGGAACACAAGGTTTTGCAAAGGTATATGTTGAAAACTATCTTTGCATGTATCTGAAAAAATAAAATACTATTTAAAAAAATTCCTGAATATAGGTCCATTATCCAATCTACTATTCCAGCCCTTAGAAGTTAAAAACTGAAACTGAGTTTTGGACAGTCATCTATATGGAAGTAATTTAAGATATGATATAAAATTGAATGAATATAGAATGAATAGGGTTGAATTACCTAACAGATGTTTATATTTTTGGCTTTTGTAAGTCTTGTATTAATTGGCTACAAGAAGCTGTAGCACACACACACAGCAGCCACCTTCCAGTGAAACAGTCTTAGTGGATAGGTTAAACCAGGTGGAGGATAGTCAGTAGACCTCAAGCCTGTTAGTGAGTTAGAGAGATGTCTACTCCAAGCATCTTTCTGATGTGGGTAGAAGGAGATAAGAACCATTTTTGTAACAGCCATGAAGCTGAAGGTACCAAGGTTATCCATTGCATCCAAAGCCATTGCCAGGCATTTTGACTTTTGTCTTGTCATTGGGCTTGGATGACTGGAAGAGAGAGTGAAGATGTACAAGTCTGTCTCACTTAAATCCAGTTTCTCTGCAAGGCAAAACATTACTCATCACCCACTATTTTACCTCAACATCTCAGTGTCATTGGTTCTCTTTGAAAATAAATAATGAACAATAACTAATTGGTTCCATTTAACAAATATAACTATATTTACTAAGGGTCAGAGATAATTTATAATCTATACTATACAGCATCTTTATAGAGTGCCATGGATACTACTAACAACCAATGAGATAAGTGCTATTATGGATGTCAGTTGCCTTTTCTGAAAGTGAAGGAGTTGGGCTAGATGGCTTCTAAGGTCCCTTATTTCTATAAATCTACTATAATATTATGTTTACTTTATGAATGAATAAATCAAGACTCAGAAACATAAAGTGTTGGCTTGTGGGTCAAATGGCAAATAAAGCTAGAAGCAGGGTTTGAATTCCAGATCTAAACTCTACATCCAACACTAGTCAGTGTTTTATGCTATACTTCCTAATAGGTATCTCATAGTTTTGCTGAAATCAGAATAAATCTGACATTGAATTATAGTCAGCTGGGTGAGATATTCAAAAGTCCAGGGCTGGACCATTTTATATATCTTATAGAGCAACAACATATGGACTGAAAAATTATTGAACAGATATAACTACGTGTATAAGCATCATCCTTATAGCTCCCAAAGGTTCATTTGAAAGTCATCTCCCCATTCAAGAAGAACAATTTTCTCTAGACTTCTGACTATTTATAGAAAGACCTTTACATGAGCAAACTAATTAATAAATGGGATCAATTTCAAGGTATTTTTTCTGGTTCATCACCACTTAATCATTCAATTTTAAAAACATTTTAAAGGCCAAGTCTAAAATAGATTTGCACCCACGCCCCCAATGTGAATTTTTCATTCTTTACAGCATGCAGTCAGTACTGTATAATGACCTTTTCTCTGTTTGGAACAGGGATTAGAATAATACATTTGACCCTTTATAGTCACCTGGGAGAGATGTTAGTCTCCATGTTCAATAAACTGAAATATGTCTCAAGTGTCCCAAGGTTAAGGCCGTGACTTTAAACTATTTAACACTGAGTACCACACTGATTCACTTAATCAGACTCTCAGGCTGAATTTTTTTTTATTAGATTGAATTATATATTCTTTATCAGAACAATTTCTTCTCCCCATACAATTAAGGGAAATATTTTACATTCCAAACAAAGCAAGTTAACCTGGACACATTGTGCATTATAACAAAATTTATAGCTGCATAAATAGCAGTGTAAACTTACAGAAAGACTAGTAATTATACTGCCATTGATGGTCTTTGTTGCTTTAATTCTGAGGCAGCCAGAATGATTAAACTGAATCTTAATCGACTTCTCCATTAAAAATGCTGGCAGAGAAGCTCCTTTAACCTTTCCCATTGATTGAACACAACAATCACCATTCAATTATAATGCAAAAGGACATTTGTTATAATGTAGAAAAGATGCATGAGCCATTTCCTTTTACTCAAGACAATCAATGAGATGACTCTTACCTCATAGAAGGTGAGAAGACTCTACCTACAAAAAGTGTTAAAGTCAAAACCAAAATTAAAGAAACCAGCATTTAAAGCTGAAACAAATATTGAGCCAATGCATTAGGAGTAGATGTCTTTGCTATTATTCCTTAGCATAGTCATACCTTTAATTTATTTATTACCTGTCCTCTACCCAATGGAAGGAACAGATATAAAGGATTTATTGATAAATAAATAAGGGCAACTCCTGAATCTTTTGTGTGGGAACTCTCAACACAAGTTTATGAACTAAAATAAAAGAATTATTGTATTCAGAATTATAGAATTTGGGAGTAGAGAGGAGCATAGAGAGACTAATTCAATCACTTAATTCTACAGGTGCATAAACTAAGACCTACAAACTTCTCCATAGTTAATATCACAAAAATAACTTATAGAAGATCCAGGTCTAGAACTGGGATCTCCCTACTTCATGTCCAAGGTTCTGTCCATTACAAAACAAATTTTTTTACCTTGAATTGTAGGATACCCCCCAATACATACACACACATACACACTCACATGCTACATTATTTTATTATACATTATATACATATGTACAAGTACATATTATACACATACATTTGTGTTACATATACATGTTTGTATTGCATATACAATGTATATTACATACATATGTGTATACATATACATTATTAATATATATTAATAAACAGAACCTGTAGTTTTACTGATATAGGAAATTCCCAATGTAAAGAAACTTCTTCTATTACATCTAATAGACTTAAAGCATTATATTGGACTTGGAAAACTTAAGTCACTTGCTGAAGAAGGTTCACATAAATAATGAGTTTATGTCAAATGTGGTTCTTTATGATTCTGACATCAGCTTTCTATCCATTCTATCCATTGTTTCATGCATGCCAGCATAGAAAAATAACAAAATTTAACATATATCTATGTAGTTGTACATGCAAATATGTTTACATATGCATATATATGAAACAGCAAGGTAATTTTTTTCTTAATTTTTTTTAATTAAAGCTTTTTATTTGCAAAACATATGTATGGGTAATTCTTCAACAATGACCCTTACAAAGCTTTCCATTACAAATTTTTCCCCCCTAGTCCCCACCCCTCTCTTAGATGGCAAGAAGTCCACTACATGTTAATTATGTTAAAATACTTGACAAATCGACTATATATATATATATATATATATGTGTGTGTGTGTGTGTGTGTATATATATATTTCCACACTTATCTTGTTATGCTAGAAAAATCGTATCTACGAGAAAAAAATTAGAGAAAGGAAACACATTGCAAGCAAACATCAATAGAGATCATGGAAATGATATGTTGTGGTCCACATTTCATATCCCTCTCTCTGGGTATATATGGCTTTCTTCACTGAACAATTGGAACTGGCAATTTCCTTGTTGAAGAGAGCCATGTCCATCAGAATTGATCATCATATAGTATTGTTGTTGCCGTGTATAATGATCTCCTGGTTCTGCTCGTTTGGCTCAGCATCAGTTCATGCAAGTCTCTCCGGGCCTCTCTGAAATCATCCTGCTGGTCATTTCTCACAGAACAATAATATTCCATAATATTCATATACCATAATTTGTTCAGCCATGCTCCAATTGATGGGCATCCATTCAGTTTCCAGTTTCTAGCCACTACAAAAAGGGCTGCCACAAACATTCAGCAAGATAATATATTAAAGTCATATTTCATGTAAATATTCATGCCTAGCATTGTGCCACAGTTGTCTAATGTATGAATAGGGTATATTTACACATATGTGCATATATAAAGAAAGAGCAATGACACAGAAATTAGAATTGGAGTGAGGATTAATTGATTTAAACCCTTCCTTTGGCACATATCTGTTTGACCCTAGGCAAATCATACAGGTAAAAACCTTTCAGCAACTCTCTAAGATTCTAAGTTGCAGAAAAATTGTGACCTACATTGGTACAGGGAATTTCCTCACTGAAAAGTTCTTTATTCTAATGAAATCACAAATCCAGTCTCTATCCTCAGTCCACATACCTGCATATCTGTATGTGCATGTATGTATGTACATAAATAAGTACCTATGTGTGTATGTGTTATTTATATATGCATGTATATATATATATGTATATATATATATTATTAAATGATAGGTAGACAGATGGATGGATAGATAGATGAATGGATAGATAGGTAGATAGATAGATAGATAGATAGATAGATAGATAGATAGATAGATAGGTAATGTGTATACTCTCCATAAAATGCAGTTTATTTCCTGGGATTTTGACCACTGACACCTCTAGTATTATTTTTGCTAAACTATCATGATATGCTCTTAATTATATTTTGTTTTCAGTATAGAGCTGAAATCTTTGAGCTAGATGAAGAAATTAGAGTTTCTTCATTGATTTAAAGGAATAAAACTTAAATATATACAAAAAGAATGGATACACAATTGTATTATGTTCCTATGACAACATACTCATGCACATACACACATATACATGTATACATATATTTTGAGAATTGGCAACATAGTATATAGATTGATAGATTAGAAGACATCTTACTCACCAACAGATTTGAGACCTGTTGGTTACCCTCAACCTGGTTTAGCACATCTATAGAAATGGTTTATCAGGGTGTGGAGACAGCATATGTTAAAACTCCAGGCAAATATATTCTTATAGACAAATTTTATGGAGTGTTAATGCAAATGCATGTTAAAATCTTGGCAGTAGACATTCTTCATCCATTTGGTCTTTCCTGTGTGGATAAACAGGACAAATTCTTTTGAACAATTGATGATAACTACCAAGTGGCTCTGCAATTTGAAAGGGGCTATATATACTCAGTACAATGTGATCCATAAGTGTATTTTGAGGCCTTTATCATCCATACAGAATCCCTCTTTTCCTGGAGTCTACGTTGAATATTCTTCATCACTGAATGGAGAGATACATAAATGGATACAATCTGCATCACAAAAAAAAGAAACCACTTCTGTGTTGATGAGATTATTGGTCCATTTGAGTATTTGAATGCTAAATGAATCATATGGAGAAAAGTGATATTGAATTCAGTGGGAATAGAGCATGATTCAATAGAAAGAAAACTAGGTTGTGAATCAATTGACCTAGGTTCAAGTCCCAATTGTATGACTTACTACTGTCTGTGTGACCTCAATGAAGTCCCTTAAATTCTCTGAACCTCAGATTTCTCATCTTTAAATGACGGATTTGGACTCAATGGTCTCTGAAGTGCCTTCTTGCTCTAAATCTCTGATCTCATGAATAATTAGACTTGGATTACTAGATCTCTAAATTTATGTCTAAAGAGTATAGCATTAGTCAAGGTTTAGTCAAGGATGTGTTAGGGATATCAGTGATTTTAAATACATAGGAGTATATATGCATCTAATTATCCTTCCTTTTAAATTGTTTAAATACACATCTTAATCATTAAAAAAGATTGTTAGACACATAATGATTATTTTGTGTTCTCTTAACCAACTGTTTAAACACAATATACACTTAGTTACATATCCCCCGTATGTCTCTTTAAAGAGTCAGCTGGTAAATTCAACAGATGGCAATATATGGGATATTCTTTAAGCAAATAATTTGCAGCCTAGCAAAATAGTAAAAATGACACTGAAGATACACAATGCACATGAAATCAAAGGTGTTTTTTTTCAGAGACTGAAGTTTTATCTAAACTGTCATTTCTTAACCACCAAGCTAATGATAAATGTACAAAATTGTGCATGCAAACAAGATTAGAGAAGAATTAAAAATTAAAAATTCAATAAAAGTAAAAAATTTAGTTGGATTTCTTTACTATATTTGCAACTGAGTATAATTCTACAGCCAATCATCTCATTTTCAGTGGAAATTTTATCTCATCTCTTTGTACACTGAATACAATAGTTCAAACAATCATACTGGATTCAAACACACACACACACACACACACACACACACACACACACATGCTCTTCATATTGCCAGCCTTGCCTATTCAGAGGTCCATGCTAATTTGTGACCTCAAATGAATATTTAAACATCTTTTCATAGCTCTATTATCTTTTTCCCTCAAGTAAAAATAACCTCAGTTATGAATCACAGGTGAAGTTCTAATTTTGAAAGAGTTGACAGAAAATTTCTTAATATAAAACAATGGTACATTTTAACTGATCTATGAAAAAATATGATTTTTCACATTTATATTTATGAAATATTTTCTACATAAGTTTGTTTCTGTAGAATATATTTTAAGTAAAAGCAAGGGAAACAACTCATTTTATGAAGCACAAAATAAAAACATCAATTTTTATGTGAACTAAATTGAAAAACAGGCTAGCCACGAGAATATTTCTTAGAACTTTGTACTTCTTAAATGCTTTAAACATTTTCAGAGTACTTAGATATATCTTCATATATCTAGGTCTAAAGCTTTTTCCATCCTCACAAAAGTTTTTGAACTAAACAAGATATTTTTTTAAGATACTGAAATTGATATACAATATTATCAATGCTTATTTGTTAAATGTCTTCTATGAGTATGTCTGTGTCCTATAGATCATTGAGGTCGATGGAGAGTACACTGAATGAGTTATTGAAAGAAAGGAACCTACAGTCTGCTTGAAGAGTAACATAATTAAGTAGAAAAATAGCATACTCAAGTTAAGGGTTTGGTCCAGTAAGTAGGGCACCATGAACCCTGGGCAAATCATGCCTCACTTCCCAAAGCTGTTTTTATTTATGAGAAAGGAATGGACTAGATCAGGAAGTCTTAATTTTTTGCATCATTGACCCTTTTTGAAGTCTGATAAAGACCATGGACTCATGAGAATTTTTAAATGCTTAAAATAAAAATTTCAAGTTTATGAAGAAAAACAATTGAATTAAAGTTTATTCACACACACACACACACACACACACACACACATATATAAATTTAAGAATTCTTGAACAAGATGAATAAATGCATGAATGTAAACATTAAATGATATGCCAAGAATTGTGCTAAGTATCATGGGACTCAAATATAAAGGCAAAACAGTCTAGTGCCCTTAAGAATCTTGCATTCTATTAGAGGAAATCATGTATGTAGGCAGTTGGCAAAGACTGTTTTGGTTTGAGAAGTCACAGAGATGGCAAGTGGTTGAACAGGGAAACAATCTTTTTCTAGTAATAATGGCAACATTGGTTTGATTATGGTTCCAGAACTGAAAATTGGAGGGCATGGAGAAGGCATCGAGAAGGTTGCTTTTAGTAATGAGCATGGCAAGTAGGATCAATGGTTTAGATGGAAGTGGTAGACAAGGAAGGTGAATGGCAAGAAAACAGCTGAGTTGTAACAAAGCATTCCTGGAACTAAATGGCTACACAAGACCATCTATTTTTATACTCACTCATCAGGTAAGTTAAGTCCCTGAAGAAGGAGTTCCAGAACTGAGAAGGTTCAGTCCTCCTGGAACAGGCAAAAGTAATGACAGCAGGATATAGTAGCTTACATGGTGAATGGCAAAAATATCTCCAGAGTGGATGACTTATGAGCTTTCTTCCAGCTCTATATCCTATGACATAAATAAGGTTTTCATTACTTAGATAGTTACTAGAAGATACAGGATTATAATCCAAATCAAGACTTGCTCCACTTAATTCTATCCTACAGTTCTTACCACAAGACCACAAGACAAGATAGGGGTTGGGGAGGTTTCATTGTTTTAGCTAGAATCACATTTTTATTACTATTAATATGTACATATTTTGAAAGTTAAAAATACACATAGCCTTGTGTACGTATACTTTATAAGAGCCATGCTATTTCTACATTCAATGGACTTATGTATTCTATTTAACTCAGCACATTTGCACATTAATCACATTAGTAATGATTCTAATATAACATACTTTAAATTACTGTTTCAAAGGGATTTTTTTTCCAGAATAAATTACTAAGATCAAATAATGTGTCTAAAACATCTTCTATTCCATTCTCTGAGATTCAAATAGTAATTTGTTAAAAGGAGAATAAGCAAATGCCCTATGTCCCTTCCTGTAGGGGCAGCTTCATTGTGTAGTGATAGAGTATCTTACCTAGAGTCAGGCAAAACTTTTCTTCCTGAGCTCAAATCTGGCCTCAGTCATTTATTACCTGTGTAACCCTATAAAATGAACTGGAGAAGGAAATGGCAAACCATTCAAGTATCTTTGCCAAGAAAATCTCAAATGAGGTCACAAACAATCAGACACAATTGAAAAAAGTGAACAACAAAGCCATTCCTAATGTTCATTTGGGAAGTATCACTAATTCTCTTTTTGTATCTCTTGCTGCTGAACTTTATTGGTAATATATAAAAATGCTGATGATTTATGTGGATTTATTTTGTATCCTGCAACTTTGCTAAAGTTGTGAATTGTTTCTAGTAGTTTTTTAGTTGAGTCTTTA